>CM047812.1:8872114-9112033 GCA_026214975.1 Gentiana macrophylla | reverse complement strand
TTACTAAGCAACTCATCCACCAATTGCTCCCATTCCAAGAAAAGAGCTCCACCAAAAATCTTTTGGAACAAATGTGCAAGACCATGCTAGAATAAAGCAAACATTTGAAAGATCAAGTTTAAGTTATATGAACAAAATCGGGAAATAAGAGAGTTCACAGAGCATGGGGTCCGCTATTCTGAATCTCAAACACACACGGGGCAAATCACCGATAATGCCACGGTGAACTTGAAAGGAGGCTTACCGAGCGACACGGAAAATAATCCCCAAAATGTGAAGGCCCTATTTTTGAGAAGTGGTAAAGAGGTGAATGTTGATAATGCTCAAGATAAAGGACTCAAAATATGTCAAAGAGAGAAAGGGTATCATGAAGATGATGATTTCTATAAGCCGGTCGAGGAAGAAGACTTGGAAAATGAAATATCGAGACAGAGTAGAAGAAAATGAGAGAAGATAATTGAGGTCAGAAGGAAGATTTGGCAAATGCAAAGAAAGAGAAAGATGATGCATAAGGAGAAGGAGTTTGTGGCAATTGACATCAAGAAGAGGGAACCGAGTAAAGTAGAATGGAGAAGAAAGGCATGGAAGCTGAGACTCACCTCCACGCGTGAAAGGTAAGAATTGTATAATCCCGCCTCCTCTCCCGACATTTTGATTTAAGTGTTGAATAGTGTCCTAAACCCAATCGGGTTGGACCGGATCCGATCGGGTCGGATCATTTCTACTATTCCTTTATGTTTATACATATATAAAATGGCTTTTATGTTGTTATATATATGTTCTTTTAAAGAACCAATTATGAATTGTTATATGATAACGCCTTAGTATTAAATCGTGATAGTAGAAACAATGATAGCGATTATGGTTGATGAGATCTCTAATCATTTTAACAAGTTTGATACTTAAATGTTCTAGTCGATGTACTATTAAACAGGCATTGATAGTATAAACAGACTAGCACGATTAGATGTCTTCTAGCTTTAGTATGTGGATAGATCTCGCCTCATCAAGTGTAGTAGACACTTGACCGTGACGTGGACGTGTATTGTAGAATGCGACGTTGGGGATCACCCACTTACACGGATAAGTGTCACACTATGTGACGGTTGTGTAATTATCCTTTGGACCGGAGTCTTCATGGCATCACGGTGTGATTGTCATGCTTTGACACTATTGAGGTTTCCAGCCACGGGGCGATCATGCGGTAGTGATTGGGCATGATATCAAGCACGCGGAGTATAAATGATTGGTCGTCCGGGAATCGCAGATCCTATGATTGGGATCGAATATCCAAATGGCCTTCTTATAAGGAATGTCTTACTCGTGAATCTTTGCAAAGTGGGAGTAAATGTGTTACTTCGAGAGAGCATGATATCCCAGATTATAAGATACGGTCGTTGATGTTTTGACACTGACTAACGAATCGTATGGATATTATTACAAATGATAGGATTGTAAGTTACACGGTAATCGCTTTCACATGAAAGGTAGTAGTCATTGCATTTGACTCTTCCGATGATCGGGGTCACGTGTGTTGCTGACGCCATCCCGTGATCGTTAGTATTAAGGGCATTTTCGTAATTTGCACTTTGTGTCTACGCCAACATATTCGGAAGCCTATCGGGTCACACACATAAGAACATCTAGCCGGATTAAAATGTGGTTATAGATGATAACCAAATAAGGAAAGTTTATCCTCGAGACTATAAAGGTTATAAGGTAAATTAATACGGTGGTATTTATTTATTATGAATAAATTAAATACAAGATATTAATAATATTATATTAATTAAAGAATATTCCTGATGCCAATTTATTGGCTAAGGTGGAATTTGTGTGTATAAGATACACTTTGATTGTGTAATTTAATTAATGATATTACCTATTATTAATATTAGATATTAATAAAATAAAATAATATATATATATTGAATGCATGCGTGTATTATTGAATGCAAATTGATTTGCATTATATTTGGTATATATATTAATGATTTATATGTGTTATATATATGTATATATATATACACAGTAAATCGATTTATGGTAATATAATAAAATATAAATATTGTCAATATAAGATATTGACAATATCTTGAAATATTCAATATGAGATATTGATAATATCCTCGATTTATTTAATATGAGATATTATAATAAATGAGATAAATCAATCAATTATATTTTCCTTATTTTATTGTAAAGGTCGCTTTCCTCCACACCTTCTGCGGCGCCATCCATTATAAAATAGGAGGTGGGTGTCAAGCTCTTTTTGTACATCATAATTCCAAGAACTAATAGTTCTTGTGTAAAATGTAGAGCATCCTATGTAGAGTTGGAGAGAGGGAAAAGGGCCGGTCTAGCAATCGGAGTTTTTCAATAAAGAATCCATGACGGGATTCCGCGGTCTGTTCAGGTGGACTCAGCAGGTGGCAGAGGCCGAACACTTGACGGCTCTATGCAGTAACTACTCTCCTTAGACGGTCAAAGCCGCCGATCTTTGATCAACCAAGGTAACCACCGCCTACTAACTCGCTTTGTTTATTGCTTAAACGGTCGATCTTCGGGTAAAAGGAAATCAAAATTTTGAATTCACCGCTCCGCCGCCGATTTCCTAACAAAGCTGGTATCGTGAGAGAGCTTCCAAATTTAAGCAATAAGCATGTTATTGTGCGTGAGTTAATTTTATCGCTTAAATCACGTGATTAAAAGGATGAAAGATTTTAATTCGCAAAATTGATACACTAAAAGAAAAAGGGGGCGGCAATGGTGGTGCTCGCCGATCGGCGGCGGCACCACCACCGCGGTGATCGCGCGCGCGCGGCGTTCTCCGGCTGCCGCGGCGGCCGTGTGACGCCGGTGGCCCCGCTTTTTTTTTTTGTGTATTTTGTGATTTAATATGGTTCATAGTTGTGATTATTAATTTCCTTTGTTTAGTCACACACGTGGCTAACCAATTGGTTCAAATAGTTTGCCCGCCATCGATACCACACAAGCATTAAATAATAATGGTCTTTCCAAACTTTGTTTGAATAGACTCCAGCCATTTCCAAATATTTGATTTGAAAAGTTCTGGCCTAGCCACTTCCAAAATTTTGATTTTGGAAAGTGGCTGTGCCTAAACCAAAATTATTTGGCCTTTCCAAATATGTGATTTGGAATAGCCAAGCTCCTTCCAAATATTTGATTTGTAAAGCTTAGTTTCAAGCCACTTCCAAAATTTTGATTTTGGAAAGTGGCTGTGCCTAAGCCAAATTTGGTTTAGAAACTAAAGCTGATCCCTTTGATTACTTAATCAAAAGGAAAGAAACAAAAGAGAGATAATTTTAATTTTGATTTACTTTGAATAGTTCTTATTTATTAAAATTAAAATTAAAATCGGTTTAAAATTAATCGTTAATTTTATTTTCGATTAAAATCATTTAATTAATTAAATGTTAATTAGTTAATTGATTGGATAAAATTATTTAATAGATTAAATGTTAATTGATTAATTAAGACGCAAGTAGCTTAAAATTTAATTTTATCTTTTTCATAAGATGTTATTGTATGGATTAGATATAGTAGAGATATAATATGATTATATGGACCCGATCGATCGCTGACTTAACCGATAGTGATAGATGTGAATGATTTAATTATTCTCGTTGGTTTAAAATTGTCCTAGGTCACATGAAGAACGTGACTCTAGTTTATTTTCTCGATTTATTCCATTCCGCTGACTCCTCCCGCAGGCGGCGGGTGTATTTATTTTATTAGATAGAATTAAATGTAACAAAAATGGAGCAGTAAGATTTGAGACCAAAGAAAGAAGAATAAAGATCTCATTGGAGAATGGCGATTAAAGATCCTATTGGCGGTTGCAGCCTACCTTAGATTGTGACCCGCTGCGGTTTCACGCTTGTATTCAAACCGCACTCTAGGAAAAGTCCATGATCATACCGGTTACTTTACGATTTATTTATTTTGTGTCGCTATTTATTTTATATGATACGATAGATGCATGACTAAGCACGATCTAGATAAATGTGTAGATATATATCTATAGAGATAGATATATTTGATGAGACCGCAATTAAAAATTAATTAAGTGAATTAATTTACATAAATACTTCCACAACAAAAATCAAGTCGTAAATATTGTCTCCCAATATTATAACGACGGTGAAGAGCCTGTGTTCGATCCAACTGATCGACCACCGCCGGGAGTTGACCTACCTCGGTATATCGTCGTTATTGAGATATGATCGTATGAGATCTCGTGAATATTGGGTTATGACTTGACCAGTAGTCTTTCGGTGATTGGCCACCGCCGTGGCCGCCTCGATTTTAGAGACAAAGGGTTGACTAACACATAGTGATGTGTATCGCCAAAGAGTTGACTAGTCAACCACCGAGAATCACATGTAGATGTGAATGGTAAAAGAGTTACCTACCCGTCGAAATTATCTTGGTTGATCGACCACCGCCGGGAATCGAGGTAACTAGATAGGATCTCACCCACTAAAGATTTTGAAAATTCTTGAAAGTCAATGGAAGTAGTTGACTAAGTGGGAGCAAAATCATAAACCAAAAGACCATTTTTGATTTTATGGTATAAACAACAACACTCTTTTATTTTCATTTTTATGTTGTAGTTTTAGCAGATTTTATATTTATGTTTAATTCTCAATTAGTAAAACCAAATTACGATCAAGTAATTTTGAGAAACGCTTCAAATATGGTTAAGTAATTTTAACTTTTAAAATAAGCAATGACATGAGCAATCCCGTTATAGTTGTTAGAGACAAGGAGATTACATAATTGATGTAAGGTTCGAGACTTTAATTATTAATGAAAGCGAAGCTCATGATATGATTAAAACATTTGAAATAAGTTTCAATGAATTAATCATATATTGATACGATCCAAGATGATCATTCAAACCATACGATGACAATTAATTCAAACGCTGAATAAGAATGACCACATCTAATTTTGAAAAGGTTGTTTTCAAATTGTAAGATTTAAGTATCGACTTAATTCTATCATTGCTTAAAGGTTAATTAAATAGTCAATGTTTTGAATACGATTCAAAAGGTTAAATAAACTATTTAATAAACTTTAGATTTTCTTTATGAAAGGAAATCAAAGACATAGCTTTTGTGATTTTTCTTAAGTCTTATGAGACTACACTAAGAAATATTTACAAGTGCTTGAGGGATTAAAAAGGAAATTTAGTGGCATGTGCTTAAATAGAGAGCTTATTGAAGTTTCTATTATAGGCAAGTGAGTTGAGATAAATCTATCTAAGTTCAAGTCCACTCTAGATATATGATATCTTGGGAGTGTGATTAAATCGTAAAGATTAAATACAGATATGGAAGGGTGAAGCAAACGTTGTAACACTTACCATATTCTCGATCTAGTAAACTCGATAAGTGAACTAAATAAATGTTATTATGTTCCGGTTCTTATGAAGAACATACTTTCGCTATTTGTTAGGATTTAGTAGACATATTCAATTGTAAAGAATAAATGTTATTCGATAAAGTTGGAAGGTCACCGAATCTAACATACTAGATTGATGTCACTATATAGTTGATATATGTGATGAGATCTCAACTAAATATTTGTATGGTCGTTATCCTTGATATTTATGGTTGTTCTGCATATAGTCTCTCCCAAAGGAAAGTTGTAACTAAACATCATTATGATGATGTTGAACCATATGATTATGAATCATGTGGGTAATACGTATCTTATCTAAAGATGACTAAAATACCCTTTTATGAAAAGGTTATAAAATCTAGAAAGTTGTCCAAAGCCTAAACATACCGATGTTTGTTGGCTTGTGACAATTAATGCCACAAATAATTGCTTATTAATCTATGTGACTGTTTTAGGAATAGTTGAATGTACTTATTGAAGTACGACAATTCGGAAAGCCCAAAAAGTTCGAGCTAGTATGAATATGAGATTGACGAGCTACTTAGGAATTAATCTTCAATTGATTGAAGTAATTAATACCTGGCGGTGTTTTGTCGCCTGAAAAGGAATAAGATTCTCCTTGAAGGATACCATCTTTGGGATACGCATTAGATTGTGTTCCCAAATGGAAACAACACTTTATATGATAAAGGTGTGACGCAAGCCATGAAGTATCCCTTACCCGCTTCGGGATAAGGCCCTTATACTTAACCGAGTTCCAAAGAATAAATGTTGAATAAATTCCATATTAGATATGGAAGATGATAATGTCGAATCTATCTTAACCGATGATTTGAAGTTGTCATAAGTAAAGTCGTAAAGGCTTGGAGCCTAGTACGACTTATGCAACTTTGTGGAATGTCTTAGCTAGCATGCTAGATATTATTTACTTGTCCGCTGAGCAAAAATGTTTGTCTCCAAACATGTTGTTTTCTAGAGGAAGTGTTTCTTCCCAAAGAAACAAATGGAGGAATCGATCTCAAAAGAGTTTGAGAACCACAAAGATATATTCAACCAATGGAACACGAGCAGCACGCCACATAGCGATGAGGTGTAGATCATCGCCAAAGGCACACAAAAGTTCTCAGAAGTCCGTGGATAACCTCAAGCCCGAAAAGGTTGTTGGTATGTTCATCTTGAAGAATGAATATCTCACGACTTGTGAAAGAATGTTTGAGAGGCAAGATTGAGAGATATGGCTAGAGCCATAATATCTAAATTAGAATCCATTAGTGACAACCTGTGTTGTGAACCTAGTCCTGCCTTACCTAAAGGAATGTCCCCTGAAAGGTCGACATGAATAGTAATATGATTACAATCAAAGCATAGGACGACCGAGGAGTACGGGTGTAAACCTTGTAATTACCTTTATGCCGCTAATCGAGCCTGGGCTTATTCGGGATGATGCTTGTTATAACTTGATATCATGGCTATATGATAGTGTTGAAGACGCTGGGCATATAGCTCGATGTTCATAGACGATAACATGATATGTAAGCCCACGAGATCCATTTATGGACTCAAACAAGTTTTCTAGAAAATTTCTTTGTTTGATAATCAAAGGAGTTTGATTTAGTCAAAAGAAGAATATGCCCAATGTGCAAGATGGATAGTGGGAGTGTGTTACGATTTTTGAGTAAGGTATTGATATCTCTCTCAAGAATCATCACCCCATGTCATACTAATTAATGTTTGGTAATTCAAGATCTTTATGAAAGCACTTGGATTAGCGCTTATTTTTTAGAAATGAGAATCTATAAGTGATAGATTTAATCAGCCGTTAGATTATTGTTTACCTATATAGATGTGATGCTAAAAGAAGTTTAGCATAGATCGCAAGATCTATCTCGTGTTAGGACGTTGGTCCTAAAGTGAGGTGAAAGATGATGTTTATGGAAGGTTTCTTCGCTTCCCCGCGACAGAACCATCATAAAAGGAATGCCGGATGTTCATAGTTCATGAATAGTTATGAGCAAGTATGAAAGTAACCGTGAATGTCGAGAATATCCTTAAACAAGTTAAGGAAGAGTTCATAGTTTTTTCAAACATGGATTTAGATAAATATAGTTATACAGACGTATATCCCGAGTCTTACGGGCGTGAGTGGAGCTACAAACTGGGTTTGCAAATACTTTGAATAAGTTGATACAAAGTTGAGTGGAAATGTTCTTAGCCATGGGTCATCAGAAATTCTACAACTAGGCTAAAACAAGAGAGCCTTAGAGGCACAAATGAGCAAAGACATGGATCTGTAGGTTCATTCCCTAACCTTGTATGGTTCTTCCACCTTTCTATATAGCCGATATAGTAAGTGGATTCATTGCTTCAAGCAAGGACTGTGGTCTCGCCAAAGATTCATGTGTGTGTTGAGGCGTTCCTTTGACTTGGTCATTTGGAACATGATATGAAGATAGTATGAGTCCCCACGGATAGCGATCCGCTTATGGCTGTGGTCGGTTAAGTAGTATTGCATGAGATTCTTGTGTTTTAACTTGGTCTGTGTGTGCAAGTGATTGGTTTTAGGCCAAGTGGGGAGATTGTTGAATAAGGTCCTAAACCCAATCGGAAAGTTGGACCGATCCGATCGGGTCGGATCATTTCTACTATTCCTTTATGTTTATACATATATAAAATGGCTTTTTTATGTTGTCATATATATGTTCTTTTAAAGAACCAATTATGAATTGTTATATGATAACGCCCTTAGTATTAAATCGTGATGATAGAAACCATGATAAGTGATTATGGTTGATGAGATCTCTAATCATTTTAACAAGTTTGATACTTAAATGTCTCTAGTCGATGTACTATTAAACAGGCATTGATAGTATAAAAATGTATCAGCACGTACAGATGTCTTCGCTTTAAAGGTGGATAGATCTCTTCTATCAAGTGTAGACACTTGACCGTGACGTGGACGGTATTGTAGAATGCGCGACGTTAGATCGACCCACTTACACGGATAAGTGTCACACTATGTGACGGTTGTGTAATTATCCTTTGGACCGAGTCTTCATGGCATCACGTGTGGATTGTCATGCTTTGACACTATTGAGGTTTCTCAGCCACGGGCGATCATGCGGTAGTTGATTAGGTATGACATCAAGCACGCGGAGTATACATGATTGGTCGCTCGGGAATCGCGATCCTATGATCGGGATCGAATATCCTAAATGGCCTTCTTATAAGGAATGTCTTACTCTTGTGAATCTTTGCAAAGTGGGAGTAAATTTGTTACTCGAGAGAGCATGATATCCAGATTATAAAATACGGTCGTTGATGTTTTGACACTCGACTAACGCAATCGTATGATATTATTACAAATGATAGATTGTAAGTTACACGGTAATCAAGCTTTCACATGAAAGGTAGTAGTAATTGCATTTGACTCTTCCGATGATCGGGGTCACGGTGTCTTGCTAGACGCTATCCCGTGATCGTTAGGCATGAAGCGGCATTTTCGTAATTTGCACTTTGTGTCTCACGGCCAACATATTCGGAAGCCTATCGGGTCACACACATAAGAACATCTAGCCGGATTAAAATGTGGTTATAGATGATAACCAAATAAGGAAAGTTTATCTCGAGACTATAAAGGTTATAGTGGGTAAATTAATATGGTGGTATTTATTTATTATGAATAAATTAAAAACAAGATATTAATAATATTATATTAATTAAAGAATATTCCGGATGCCAATTTATTGGCTAAGGTATTAATTTGTGTGTGTATAAGACACACTTGGATTGTGCAATTTAATTAATGATATTATCTATTATTAATATTAGATATTAATAAAATAAAATAATATATATATATTGAATGCATGCGTGTGTACATTGAATGCAAATTGATTTGCATTATATTTGGTATATATATTAATAGATTTATATGTGTTATATATATGTGATATATACACATATATAAATTGATTTATTGTAATATAATAAAATATAAATATTGTCAATATAAGATATTGACAATATCTTGAAATATTCAATATGAGATATTGACAATATCCTAGATTTATTTAATATGAGATAAATCAATCAATTATATTTTCCTTATTTTATTGGGAAAAAGGTTTTTTCTCCTCCACACCTTCGGGGCGCCACATCCATTATAAAAGCTGGAGGTGGGTGTCAAGCTCTTTTATACATCACAATTCCAAGAACTAATAGTTCTTGTATAAAATAGATAGCATCCTATGAGAGTTGGAGAGAGGGAAAGGGCCGGGTCTATCAACCGGAGTTTTTCAATAGCAATCCATGACGGGATTCCGCGGTCTGCTCGTGTGGACTAGCGGCAGAGGCCGAACACTTGGGCGGCTCTATGCGTAACTACTCCTCCTAGACGGTCAAAGCGCCGATCTTTTAGATCAACCAAGGTAACCACCCACTAACTCGCTTGTTTATTGCTTAAACGGTCGATCTTGGGTAAAAGGAAATCAAAATTTTGAATTCGCCATGCTCCCACGCCGATTTCCTAACATTAAGTACTTTACCCTACCCACCTAAAGGTCATGTACAAAGTCATTTGAACCAAACTCAACTGCTTCATTCAAATTTTTGCGAAATTGACTTGACCATTCCCTTACTTGAAGCACTTGCAAACATGCTCGCTATTGTAAAGTCTTAAAAGGCTTGTTAAATGATAAGAGTAAAATGGAAGGTTTGGTATGTTTGAATGAAGAGATTTCAAGCATTTTTGATAGTAAGATACCACCGAAATGAGAGATCGAGGTGGGTTCACCATCCCTATTACTATTGGTGATATCGTGATTGAAAATGTGTTGTGTGACCCAGAGCTTCGTGAGCTTAATGCCCAGGGCCTTGTACGACAAGTTAGGATTGGGTGAGCTAGAAACCACGGATGACCTTACAAATGGCGGATAGGTCGGTTACAGACACCCATGGGGGTAGCGGAGGATGTTCTTGTGCAAATAGATAAATTTACCTTTCCTCAGAGATTTTGTCGCCTCTGCATATGGCGATGAATTCTAAGACTTCGGTTTTGCTTGGTCGTCCTTTCTTGACTACGAGTGACGCTAACATAGATGTGAAGAGTGGTGATATTACTTTTCATATGGGTGAGGAGAGCATGACATTGAATGTGTATATGTCTAAATCCCTTGCTTGTCATTCTATCGAATCCACTTTTGCTTGTGCTTGTGTTGCCACTAACCCACAGGAATTTAAGGAGCTAATTGAAGAATACGCAGTTGAATGCACAAAAGGTCGTTGATGGAGTGAAGATCAAGACCGAGGATAAACCGGGATCGCCCGCCTCACCATCATTGTCTCAACTTGACCATAAGCCACTCATCATAGAACCGGAATTGAACTCAAAGGCAATGTGAAGAAAAGAAGCACTTCAAGGAAAGTGGCACCTAAAGAGAAACCGAGCGGGAACCGTAAAAGAAAATATTGAGTGTTTGGCAAGAGGTAACTTCACGAGCTGTAAGAGGTACCCTACGTGTGTTAACTCCATACATTTAAAACCCCTTCGTGGTGTCTTTCATGAATATACTTATAATTGATATGCTATGTGTTAGGGTGCTTTGTGATGCTTTGTGGTTCGGGTCGTTGTTTTGAGTCTTTTATGGTATGATTCTGTTAGGTACGTACCATTAAGTCGATTCTAACGACGTTAAACAAAGCACTTCTACCTTTTTCTCACTGTGCCAATAGTATAACTTTGAAAAATTGGCATCAGATAAGTCATCCCGCTCTAGCCAACGACACAAAACAAAGGCGCTGGGGAGGCAACCCACCTTTTGGTAGTAATAATGTTTTTGGAGTGGTCTTTGGGTGCAAGAGGGAGAGTTTTGTCTTAAAAGAGAGGTTGGGGTGAGAATTTCCTTTGGTTCCGGCTCTGTAACGTAGACGGGATGTTTTTATGTTAGCCTATGTGGCCTTATTTTATGCGTGGATGCTCTGTGTTTCTTTGATATCTTTACATCCAAAGGCGATTCCCGCCTAGTATGGTTGATAATTGTGGCATGGCTTCTACCTTTATAACTCGCACCTATTGTTATCCTTTGGCACGTGGACTTTTCCCGTGCATGTGTTTGCTTTGTTTTCTCGCTCACAGTGGCTCTAGTGCTCGAGATGGACATTGAAAGAAGATGTCATGAGATTTCTAGTGCGCTTCTTCAGCTGGTTCTAAAACAACAAAGTCTTTTACTCCTTTTTTTTTCGCACACAACCGAGGACAAAGTGTTGATTTCAAAGTGTGGGGTGGTGGACTTAGCCGCTTTGATGTTTTGAGTTGCATTATATCTTATATGTGTTGAAACTCGCTTTGACCGGTTTCGAAGTCGATTTTTGGGAAATTTTAAAAATTTCAATGGTTTTCAACACCGTGGTGCGTGTAATGCTCACATTTGAGTGGTTCTTGTTTTAGCGGATTTCAAACGTGTCCATTTTGATTCAATCTTATATTGAAAATGAGGCTTATTATACACGTTAAGCTACACCTATACACAATTTGGTTGCTACACTCACTCATATCTCTAGTATTCGAGGCGAAATAGAAAGGTTGCTTAGATAGGATACGGGATGACAGTTCCTGGGGCTTCTTTGACCCGACCAGAGCCAAATAAGCCTAATCCCAACATATGACCCTCTTAGCCCCTCTCAGCCTTGATAGAATGGTCTGACCACCATTCATTTTATAGCCGTTTTGTTACGCAGTTAGAAAACCCTAACCCTAAGCCTTATGTTTGGTCACGTTCCCTTTGATCACCTTACGAGTGAATCTAGTCTTTTGATGAGACACACTTGCTAAGACAAGTGTGGGGTGGTAGGTTTTGTGATATCGAGATGTTGGGTTAGTGTTCTACTTGTTTCGGGGGAGCTATAAGCCGGAGTGGAAGTTATGTTGGTAATTTTTGTATTGGGTTGGCCCAAAAGCCCAAAAAGAGGTCTCTTCTCTCTTAAAAAAATTTTAAAAAAAAGAGAAAAAAATTTATATCTCTGGCCGCTTGTTAAATCAAGTCTCAAAATCAAGTCCAAGTCCAAATCAAATCAAATCAAAACATTAAGTAATCGAATGATTTAAGTATTAAGATCAGATGGTAATACTATAAATCAAATCATAATTAGCATTAGTTTCATTGTTGTATGTGTGTTTATACAGAGGCGGAGCTATGTAGTATCACAATGGGTCCATGGACCCGTTAGAAAAATAAAAAATCTACATTTTACCTATAAAAAAATATTTTGGATCTCGTGAAAATTTTATTTTACTTAAGAAAAAACATTACGGACCCCTCCTAAAAATATTTTTGGATCCGCCATATATATATATATATATATATATATATATATATATATATATTATAGTGCTACAGTGTTTATGATATAATGAATAATGATAATAATAATAAGACACATAAAAATAAAAGGAAAAAAAAAAAAAACGGGTAAAGCTAAATAAAAAGGAAAAAAATTGCTTGTGATCTATAAACGTGGTTCCCAACATGCATGCTGACGGTTTTTTCCTTTTTTCAGTGATAAGCACTGCTTCAAGTGCTGAAAAATTTTGTTATTTTTACATTGAAAATTAATTGACACTTAAATAATTAAGATGTGTTAAATTTTTTATTAAACATGTCTAATTCTTACCGCCACTTAATTTTTCCAGAATAAGTACTTAATTTGTTTACCAAACGGACCCTTAGTTGCAATAAAAGCTCAAAGTATATAGAAATAAAAGGTTGGAATCAAAGGAATGAGCTTATAAGTGTTTTATATAATGTTAGAGTTGGGATAGTTAGATAGGTGCTAATGTATTCGATCTCGCCTCATGACGCTTGAAACATAGTTGAGTTTGGCAATGAGTTCGGGTATGTTAGTATCATATAGTTCCCAAGTGCTTAAAGTAATCAAAGAGGAGTTTGGATGGTTTGTATGGTAGAGATGAAGTGGTACACTTGTTGATTAGGTTCACTGCATTTCTTTTCTCCAGCTCCTAAATATCCTTTACGGTTAACCCCAATACCCTAGCCTAACGTTATAACATTAAAGTCCCACGTGATCGATCTATCCTTTGTGGCCTCGATTAGTGGAGATGCTAGGGGTATGAGCTTTGAGTGTAGACATGTTGATTGGGATTCAAACCCAATAACCTTTTGGGTACTTGTTCTAGCTTTGCACCACACACACACTCCATTTGCTTTATAATATTGTATTGTGGTGTACATATTTGTTGTCTTACTTGTCAAGTACCTCTAAAGTGTGAGTATTGCACGACGTCACAAAGTTGAATCCTTCGCTTGTTTTAAAACGCCTAATTTACTCGAGGACGAGCAAAGGCTAAGTGTGGGGTGGTTGATGTGAGTCAACTTTGCATGACTCCGCACTCTTTTAGCCCCCATTTTGATGCATATTTGGTATATTTTGACACATTAAGGTCTCAAAACGGGTTGGTATCACATGTTTTAGAGCACAAGGGCTTTTATCATCTTTTGATGGTAAAGCCTCGCTTTTATTGATATTAACCCCATTCCGAGCACTTTTACCCTCCGAATCGCTTGTGTGTCTTGTTCGCTCATGAGACCGTAGGGTCTAGGTGTCACGAGAACCCGGAAGGCAAAGATTTATGATGATAAGTATGATCAAGGTGCAAAATGAACCTAGGAAGAAGAAAAATGGGGAGAAGTGTTAGTATCTCAACCCCTATGTTCTGTTCAGCAGCAATTTGACCTATGATGAAGGCATTTTATGGTCATGGATTCTTCATGAAAGTTGTACATAATTGAAAGATCTTTCCAACGATTTTGAATCACTCAAATCGGAGTTCTACACGCCAAGATATCATGGTATTACCGCAGTTTTAAAATCGCATCATCTCAAACGCGCGTTTCAACTCTCAAACGCGCGTTTCAAACTGCTAATTTTTGACAGAGAGCACATGAAGAGAAACGCGCATTTGGGGACCTCCAAACTGGCGTTTGGAGTCATTTTTCTGTAGATTTTTGCCCCTATTAATACCCCCTTCCATCGAATTTCTTTGGATATTCTCCCCTCTCTTAGCTAAACTATACCCACTCTTTAGCACGAATTTTGTAAGGGATTATTCCACTTTTCTTAGCTTAGATTAGCTTAAACATAGTTAGATTCTACTCTTTCCAAGCTCAAATCTCAATTCCAAACACTAAGAGACCACCTTTTAATTACTTCTTTAAGTTGTACTTTTTGGATCTTAACTCGAATTTCTCTCAATTAATGGTATATTTCTCTCCTCACTTACTTATTATGGCTTTTATTTACTGTTATATGTATGTTTTAATTAGTATAATGAGTAGCTAATTCCTTAACATAGTCGAATCATGTGAAATTTGGTGAAATCACCATTTGGGTGATGAAATTGGGAGTGAGTAGTGCTTTTTATTGTTTAATCTTGCTTGTTTCACGTCTTAGAACTTATTATAACATCGCTAGATTGGATTGTACACCCAATTTAGTAATCACACACATCAACCTTACATATGTATTTTATGCGGGAAGACGGGATAAGGGGTTCAAAGATCGCGGAGTAGACCCGGCTTAGTTGTTAAGCCCGGGCCCAAAGTTAGGTTACTCGCTTTAATGTTTAAGCTGCTATAGTGCATAACATGTCTTGTTAGTGAATATTCTTTAGTGGGATCGGTAGTTAACATGGTATAAGGTGTTAGGAGAGATTTGTTCATACCTTAGCACCGAATTAGAGAGTACGCACCGTGAAATTGAACGTGAGAGTTCGTTTGTTATAATGCACACTCCCGGTTTTGTCTACCCTCAGATTGAAACTAGCTACTTTGATCATGGTTCGCTATGTCCCTTAGTATAACATTTACAAACCGAGTAGTTAATCATCTTTCTTCCTTTTCTATCTTTAGACTCGTTAGTAAAAATCACCTTAGTGTCGTTGTAATACACAAGCACTTTAAAAAGATTGATCACCTAGACTAAGTAACACGTTCGCTTTGGTACTCAAAAACACTTTTCCTTTGGGTTTGACCTCGTACTCCTGTAGCTATGCTAGCAATCGACCCGGTACACTGCCGGTTAGAGAGTTAGTTTGCCCACGGTTTCGAGTCTTTATAAATTGTTTTTGGAGGGTGATTTAGCTCAATCAAAATGGCGCCGTTGCCGGGGAAATGTGTGCTATTTGTGATATCTTGCCAGTGAACCGAAGGCTTGGGCCTAGGTTTTATTTTATCATTTTCTTGTTGTTTGCTTTTTATAGTGCATGACCCGGAGATCTCAAACACCACTCGAGCCATACATAGACGGGATTGAGTCTTACACGAGGTGTAGAAATAGTCAAAGAAGAAGAGGTTATCAATTAGAGGAGTCGATTCTAGTCTTTGAAGAGAGTAGTTTGGGTGAGTTGGGAGAAGGATCCGGTATGGCACAAGATGGTGAACAAGGCTTTGAAGGAAATTTGGGGAACAATAATGGGGTCCCGAATCAAAACCCGCCTCTTGTCAACAACAATGCACAAGGAGGTGGGAATGGACAAGGAAACAACTTTGGGAATGTGAATGGGCAAATGCCACATAATGGTCAACATTGGGCCCAAGGGAATCAAATGGATCCCCTTGTTATGCAACAGTTCAATGCGTGGATGTTGAACCAATTTCAACAGAACCAAAATCAAGCTCACAATCAAGGTGTAAACGCGATGCCCAATTGGTTTAACGGTCAGCAAGCGCAAAATCAAGGCGGTTTAACTTGTAGGGACTTCGTGATGGCTCCCACGGCGACCACGGGGCATAGTCCAATTCGAATGCCACCGGTGGCCGCCAATAATTGGAATTGAATAGAAATATCATGCATTTGTTGGGAGACAATGCTATATTCAAGGGAACTGCCATGGAAAACCCTCACTTGTTCATTGATCACTTTCTCCAAATAGTCAACGTAACGAAGATCAATAGGGTGAGTGATGAAGCGCCAAACTTATGCTTTTCCGTCGCTTTGAAAGAGCAAGCTAAGCGGTGGTATGATTCGCTGCCTAATGATTCTTTACACACATGGGAGGATGTAATTAAAACTTTCTACACAAGTATTATCCTCATCAAAGACCATGGATATGAAAGACGCCATCATGTCATCCAACGCTACGGGAGAAGATCTACATGAGTCATGGACCGGTTTAAGGCTTTGTTGAGAGAGCCCGGGCACGGGTTGAGATCTTATGAGGTGGTTCATGCTTTCTCCGGGGTTTGGAACAAGTTCATCAAATTACCTTGCATGCTTCGTGCAATTGAGATATTATGAGTATGGTGCCCGAAGTAGCAATGAACCAAATAGAGAAAATTTCCGAAACCTCAAAGCAATACGTGTCTTCAAGTAGAAAAGGGCCAAGGAGTAAAAAGCCGGGATTGGTTGAAGTGAAGGAAGTGGAAACAAATGAGCAATGTCAAGCTAAGGTGCAAATGATCGAGCAAAGGTTGGAGAACCTTGAAAGAGAAAATGAAATGGCAAGGCTTTGCCAAATATGTGGAGGCCAACATTCGGCTAAGGATTGTGGGATGACACACAAATCTCAAAATATGTCATATTCACGATCCTTAATGCAAGGACAAGCTAGTTTTTCGTCACAAGATAGTCCAACCGATCTAGCCAAGAAAATGATGAACATGTTTGCCATGAGGCAACTGAGTGTAGGGCACTTGGGCTACAATCCGGTTACGTATCAATTTCAAAGCGCCGAACAAGGCCAACAAAATGAGCAATCTGGTTGTGGATAATTCTCAATGTTATGAGGTGAATTATGTGGGGCAAAGTCAAGATGGTAATTATGATCAACAAAGTGATGGTTCTTGGAGAAATAATAATCAAGGTTGGAATCAAACCATCAAGGGCGTAATTGGAACCGTATTTTGACCAAGGCCAACACCAAGCTTATAGGCAAAATCAAATTTCATTTTATCAAGCGCCTAACCAACAAGCCTAATACTATCCTCAACAATCTCAACATCAACAACAAGATCACTACCAACAACCCAAGTTCAATCGCAAAATTAAGGCCAAGGCCAAAGTCAAGGGCAAGGCCAACCTTCTCATGGACAATCTCAATTCTATCAACCCTCTCACCAAAGACAACAACAAGAGGGTACTTACCAAGCAACTCCTCCACCACTTGCTCCCATTCCGCAAAAGAGCTCCACTGAAAATCTTTTGGAACAAATATGCAAGACCATGCTATAACAAAGCAAACATTTGAAAGATCAAGCTTGGGTTATGGAGGAACAAAATCAGGAAATAAGAGAGTTCAAGGTGAGCACGGGGTCCGCCATTCGGAATCTCGAAACACACATGGGGCAAATCACCGATAATGCCATGGTGAGCTTTAAAGGAGGCTTACAGAGCGACACGGAAAATAATCCCTAAAATGTGAAGGCCCTATTTTTGAGAAGTGGTAAAGAGGTGAATGTTGATAATGCTCAAGGAGAAAGGACTCAAAATCTGACAAAGAGAGAAAGGGTATTGATGAAGATGATGATTTCTATAGGCCGGTTGAGGAAGAAGACATGGAAAAAGGAAATATTGAGACAGAGTTGGAAGCAATGAGAAGATAATTGAAGGTCAGAAGGAAGAGTTGGCAAATGCAAATAAAGAGAAAGTGATGCACAAGGAGAAGGAGTTTGTGGCAATTGACATTGAAGAAGAGGAACCGAGTAAAGCAATGGAGAAGAAGGACACAAGTGAGACCTCACCTCCACGCGTGAAAGGTAAGAATGGTATAATCCCGCCTCCCTCTCCCGATTTTGATATAAGTACTTTACCCTACCCACCGAAAGGTCATGTACAAAGTCGTTTGAACCAAGCTCAGAACTGTTTCATTGAAATTTTGCGTAAAATTGACTTGACCATTCCATTTCTTGAAGCACTTGCAAACATGCCTGCTTATTGTAAAGTCGTAAAAGGCTTGTTAAATGATAAGAGTAAAATGGAAGGTTTGGTATGTTTGAATGAAGAGTGTTCAAGCATTTTTGATAGTAAGATACCCCTAAAATGAGAGATCGAGGTGGGTTCACCATCCCTATTACTATTGGTGATACGTGATTGAAAATGTGTTGTGTGACCTAGAGCTTCGTGAGCTTAATGCCCAGGGCCTTGTACGACAAGTTAGGGTTGGGTGAGCTAGAACCCACGGGTTGACCTTACAAATGGTGGATAGGTCGGTTAGACACCCATGGGGGTAGCGGAGGATGTTCTTGTGCAAATAGATAAATTTACCTTTCCCGTAGATTTTGTCGTCTTAGACATGGCGATGAATTCTAAGACTTCGGTTTTGCTTGGTCGTCCTTTCTTGACTACGAGTGACGCTAACATAGATGTGAAGAGTGGTGATATTACTTTTCATGTGGGTGAGGAGAGCGTGACATTGAATGTGTATAATTCTAAATCCCTTGCTTGTCATTCTATCGAATCCACTTTTGCTTGTGCTTGTGTTGCCACTAACCCACAGGAAGTTAAGGAGCTAATTGAAGAGGACGCGGTGAATGCACAAAAGGTCGTTGATGGAGTGAAGATCAAGACCGAGGATAAACCGGATAGCCCGCCTCATCATCATTGTCTCAACCGACCATAAGCCACTCATCATAGAACCATGAATTGAACTCAAAGGCAATGTGAAGAAAAGAAGCACTCCAAGCAAAGGGCACCTTAAAGAGAAACCGGAGCGGGAACCAGAAAAGAAAATATTGAGTGTTTGGCAAGACGTAACTTCACGAGCTAGAAGAGGTACCCCATGTGTTAACTCCATACCTTTAAAACCCCCTCGCGGTGTCTCTCATGAATATACTTATAATTGATATGCTATGTGTTAGGGTGCTTTGTGATGCTTTATGGTTCGGGTCGTTGTTTTGAGTCTTTTATGGTATGAGTCTGTTAGGTACCATTAAGTCGATGCTAACGACGTTAAACAAAGCACTTCTACCTTTTCTCGCCTGTACCAATAGCATAACTTTGAAAAATTGGCACTGTATAAGTCATCCCGTCGAGCCAACGACACAAAACAAAGGCGCTTGGGGGAGGCAACCCACATTTTTGGTAGTAATAAGGTGTTTGGAGTGGTCTTTGGGTGCAAGAGGGGAGAGTTTTGTCTTAAAAGAGAGGTTGGGTTGAGAATTTCCTTTTGGTTCCAACTCTTGTACGTAGACGGGGATGTTTTTATGTGAGCCTCTATGGCCTTATTTTATGCGTGGATGCTCTGTGTTTCTTTTGATTATCTTTACATCCAGTGTGATTCCCGTCTAGTATGGTTGATAATTGTGGCATGGCTTCTACCTTTATTACTCGTACCTATTGATATCCTTTGGCACGTGGACTTTTCCCGTGCATGTGTTTGCTTTGTTTTCTGTCTACAGGGCTCTAGGTGCTCGAGATGGACATTGAAAGAAGATGTCACAAGATTTCTAGTGCGCCGCGGGTTCTAAAACAAAGAAAGTCGTTTACTTTTTTTTTCGCACACACTGAGGACAGTGGTGATTTCAAAGTGTGGGGTGGTGGACTTAACCGTTTTCGATGTTTTGAGTTGCATTATACCTTATATGTGTTGAAACTCAGTCTTTGACCGGTTTCGAGTCGATTTTTGGGCAATTTTTAAAATTTTTCAAGGGTTTTCAACACCGTGGGTGCGTGTAATGCTCACATTTGAGTGGTACTTGTTTTAGCGGGATTTCGAACGTGTCCATTTAGATTCAGTCTTATATTGGAAATGGAGGCTTATTTTACTCGTTAAGCTACACCTATACACAATTTGGTTGCTACACTCACTCATATCTCCAGTATTCGAGGTGAAATAGAAAGGTTGCTTAGATAGGATACAGGATGACAGTTCCTGGCGCTTCTTTGACCCGACCAGAGCCAAATAAGCCTAATCCCAACATATGACCCTCTTAGCCCCTCACAACCTTGATAGAATGGTCTGACCACCATTCATTTTATAGCCGTTTTGTTACGCAGTTAGAAAACCCTAACCATGAGCCTTATGTTTGGTCACGTTCCCTTTGATCACCTTACAAGTGAATCTAGGCTTTTGGTGAGACAAACTTGCTAAGACAAGTGTGGGGTGGTAAGTTTTGTGATATCGATGTTGGGTTAGTGTTCTTCTTGTTTTGGGGAGCTATAAGGCATGGAGTGGAGGTTATGTTGGTAATTTTGTATTGGGTTGGCCTAAAAGCACAAAAAGAGGTCTCTCTCTCTTAAAAAAATTTAAAAAAAGAGAAAAAATTTTCTATCTTGTGGGCCGCTTGTTAAATCAAGTCCAAATCAAGTCCAAGTCTCAAATCAAATCAAAACATTAAGTAATCGAATGATTTAAGTATTTAGCCTGCTTGGTAATACTATAAATCTGAAATCATTAAGTAACTAAATGATTTAAGTATTTAGACTGTTTGGTAATACTATAAATCAAATCATTAAGTAAATCGAATGATTTAAGTATTTAGCCTGCTTGGTAATACTATAAATCAAATCATTAAGTAACTAAATGATTTAAGTATTTAGATCGCTTGGTAATACTATAAATCAAATCATTAAGAATCGAATGATTTAAGTAACACGCTCGCTTTGGTACTCACAAACACTTTTCCTTTGGGTTCGACTGCACTTCGTAGCTATGCTAGCAATCGACCCGGCATAATCGCCGTTGTAGAGTTAGTTTGCCCACGGTTTCGAGTCTTTATAAATTGTTTGGAGGGTGAATTTTAGCTCAATCACTTACTAATCAACACTATATGTGTTATGATATCTAGCTTAATGTAGAGTGGTTCAGGGCTAGATGAAATGCCCCAAGACCCCGGCCCCTGGTAAAAGTTAAATGAGTCATAAATGGTCCGTCAACTACTTAGACCGCCGTCCTCGCTGGTATAATGCGGCTAACCCGAGTTGATAAGACATTTATGTCTCACACTTTTGGCTGGGGTGAGCATTCTACTATTTTATTGATGTGGGACTCTACATTCTCCTCCCATATATGGGATTGGCGCCCTCGCCAGACGCCAAGACTTGTCCCACTATACTTATCCTAGTTTTGTCCCTACCAGAGAGAGTTCAGAGGTGGCCCCCCACTGCCTCACACGGGCGTGGCACTTAGGTCCGTCTAATAGTCGCCTTTTTAATATCATCTCAGAACGCCCCAAGACCCCGGCCTTGTAGCGCCATAGAGAGTCATAAATGGTCCGATCAATCTGCTTAGACCGCCGCCCTCGCTTAGTCTAAAAGTGGCTAACCCGAAAGTTGACAAGACATTTATGTCTTACACTTAAATAGGGGTGAACATTCTATCATGCATCTTGATGTGGGACTTTACACTAGATGTCCTAAGTTAAGTCTTTTATGTGAAATAAACTTAGGCGGTTAGCTTAACTATGCATAAACGGTCTAAAAGATTAATCGCAGACTTGTCCTTGGTGAGGCACATTTTAATATCGCAGCCTGTAAGATCTAATGCCCTGTGGTCGGATAAACTTAGTGGCCTTGACTTCACTGGGTGGGTAGCCCTCAGCCTTTTTACGAGTGGCCGAATGTGTCATGGGTGCGCTCTTTACCATGCAAAGTGTCTTTGGACTTGTATGCAACTCATCTCTTGATTGGTTGCGATGACAAGTTGGACTAGTAGAGGTGAGTGTGTTGTTATACATACTTGGTGATAAAGTAATCCCTGTTGTGGTTGATTATTGTTGTTGATATTGCTATTTTTGTTGTAAACGGTATTTTACTACCCCTTTAGTGAGTGCTTATGTACTCACTCTTATTATTGTATGTGATAGATTATACAATAATCTTACAACTCTTATTAGTGCTTACAGTATGGTGTTTCCCACCTCGAGAAGATGATGCAGGTTTTTATGATGATGATGTGTATTACGAGGAGTAAGCAATTGGTGACGTTGGTGTTATTTATTATTGTTTTTAATTGAGAGATGAGAGGATGAACATTTGTTTTGTATATTGGACTTTTGGTTATAACAATGACTGGACATTGTTACTACCTCCGTTTCAAAATATAAGTCATCCTATGTGTTTTCACACAGATTAAGAAAGTGGTTGAATGTCATAAATTTGATGGTTAATGTCTAAAATGCCCCTTGACTATCATTAATGCAATAGTTAAATAATGAAAAGTTGTTGGATTATAATAAATTAGGGGTAAGATAGAGAAAAGAGTAATAAATGCCAGATTGATAATGTAGAATGACTTATATCATGCGATGAAAACTAAAAGTGTAGGATGACTTGTATTATTTGTAACGTAGGTAGTACTTTTCTTAAGTTGAATGTTGTTGGGAACATCAATTTCTTTCTTTAGTTGGTTCGACATTGTTGCCGCGTTTAAGTTTTTCGTGTCTTTTCATTTCTCCGCTTTAGTGTGATGTAAATACGTAAGTTTACGATTTAATTGATTTAAATATTAAAGATATATGTGCCGACGTCCATTTCCGTGATAAGCGACACGCGGTCCAAAATGGAACGTCACGCCCTGAATCCTATTGAAAAGAATATTAAAACACATGTCTCGTATGTTCTTCATTCCTTATATCCTTCTGATTTGTAATGCAATATGTGGTTATTGGGATTGGTGGATTGTCTTTTATGTTCTTCATTCTTTATATCTTTCTGATTTGTAGTGCAATATGGGACGTCACACCCCCTGAATCATATTAAAAAGAATATTAAAACACATTTTGAAATATTTTTAGTAAAAGGGCACCCCAAATAAATTTTAGAGGGAATGAGGAAGAAGAACAAAAATATTTCATCAATTGAGTAGAATGACAGTCTTTTTAAATTTTTGCATAAAGGACAAAACTATTTATCCACTGTCGAAATTCACTTTTGTTCAAAATTCACTGTTTAAATTCACTACCGAAATTCACTTTCGAAATTCACTAATTTTCAAAATTCATTTTCGAAAGTCACTGATTTTCTTGATTCACTATCGAAATTCACTGATTTCGGGATTCACTGGGGAGATTCACTGATTTTCGGGATTCACTGTTTGTCCTTCTCGCTATAAAATTACGCAGTTATTGTCCTCCCCTAGTAAAAATATGTGAATGTCATGCGTGTTACTTAAAAATATTCCAGATTATGTCCTTATCCCTAATTATCCATAAATTTTATAGGGAGAATGTCAGTACAACTAGTATAATATTTTTAAAGGATTAAAAAAAACAAAAAAAGAAAAACGCTGCTGCTATTTTTTTTCTTTTCTTTTTTCTCTTTTCTTCTTCATTTTCAAGCACTCGTATCTTTTGATATAGATCTCTAAATGTGATGAAAATTTCACCAACTTTTTTATCTTTTCATTCTCTACGTTTTGAAAATGGTTCGATATGATTACATCGTTTTTCGTTAGATACACTGTCCAAATTCACTCATTGAATCTTGCCAGTGAATTCCGAAAAACAGTGAAATTTGAATAATAGTGAAATTTGACAGTGAATTTTTTCAAATTATGTCGGAAATGGTGGATGTGGTCTCAATATGAAGAGAAGAAAAAATAAAAATAAAAAAATTGGTGAAAGAATTTTTAAGTTTGGAGTTATAGATTGAGAGACATAAGTGTTTAAAAATAATTCATGAAAGAGAAAGTACATTGTTTTTTGGTTGGGGAATGAGGGAGAATAACAGAAATATTTCATCAATGAGTAGAAGGACGATCTCTTGAAACTTTTGCATAAAGGACAAAACTATTTATCCATCTGTTAAATTCATTTTTGTTCAAATTCATTTGTTTAAATTCATTTGTTAAATTCACTAATTTTCAAAATTCATTGTCGTAAGTCACTGATTTTCGAGATTCACTGATTTCGGGATTCACTGGGGAGATTCACTGATTTTCGGGATTCACTGTTTGTCCTTCTCGGTATAAAAATTATGCAGTTGTCCTTCTCCCTATAAAAAAAATATGTAATTTGTTCTGTTACTTAAAAATATTCCAGATTGTGTCATTATCCCTAATTACCCTTTTTTTTTTTAAAAAAAAAAGAAAAGGTCCAACCTTTGTTTTTTATTTTTATAAATAAGTTTTTTTTAGGGGGAATGAGGGAGAAGGACAAAAATATTTCATCAATTGAAGGACAAAACTATTTATCCACTATCGAAATTCACTTGTGTTCGAAATTCACTGTTTAAATTCACCAATTAAATTCATCATTTAAATTCACTAATTTTCAAAATTCATGGTCGGATTCAATGATTTTCAAGATTCATCATCAAATTCACTATCGAAATTCACCGATTTCGGGATTCACTAAGGAGATTCACCGATTTTCGGATTCACCGCTTGTCTTCTCGCTATAAAATTATGCAGTTGTCCTTCCTCCTATAAAAAAATATGTAGTTGTCCTGTTGCTTAATAATATTTCAGATTGTGACCTTATCCCTAATTTTCCATTTTTTTTATGCAAAAGTTTTGAAAATGTGTCATAATCACTAATTCAAAAAGTATTTTTGTCATTCCCTTATTACTCAGTGACTCACTTGGCATTTTTGCGCTTTAAAGCTCAGCTCCGACCTCCTTTTTTTTTAGTTTTTTTTTTTTTTTTAAATATACTTATCGCGCTTTTAACATCAAGAAATACAAAATTCAATTTATTGATAAATACTAATTTTTTTTTGTATGTCTAATTTTTTTGGGCCAAGTAAATTTTTTAGGATCTTTATCGATTCGAGTAAAAAATTTGGGTCTTTATCAAAAAAATTAACATATTATATTAGGTTAGATCGATCAATCTACACGAAACTTTTTTTTCTTTAAATAAAACATGTACTGCTTTGGCCTCCCAAGACCGTTGGGTTTAAGACAGTCGTCTCTCTGGTCTCACATGAGGGCCGGCCCTGTTATTACCCCTAGCTTTTTTTCCTCCCTTCATGACTAGGCCTGTAAACGGGCAGGGTTCGGCTCGGCGTGTTCGAACCTTAGGATCGGCTCGGCTCGAAATGGCCGAGCCATATATTTTCATTATTCGGCTCGGGTTCGGTCTGGTATTTGGGGAAAAAAGCTCGGCTCGGTTCGGCTCAAACATGTCGAACTGTTCGAACATGTTCGCTCGAATCGGGTTTTAAAAAAATCAAAACATGTTTGGCTCGGTTTTAAAAACATGTTCGGCTCGAACTGTATATGAATTTATGATATCCGAGCCGTACATGTTCGGCTCGACCACCGAATATCTAATTTGTAAGGTTCGGCTCGAAGTTCGAACTCACGAAACGAGCTCGAATCGAGCTTTTTTGAGCCGAATACTCCGGATCGAATCGAATACTTAGGTTCATTTACAGCCCTATTCATGACCCTTTGATTAGTGTCTTGGTAAACTTTCTGAAATCAGACTTTTCATGCATTTCATGCATTTCACCTGAAGGGTTTAATGCATGTTAGGATCCTTGGTTAGTTGATCTCAACGAATTTTCATATTTTTAAGTACTACATTTAAAGAATATCTATTCACTATGAAATATATTCTGAATGTGGTAGGTAGGAAGGAATTTTATAGAATCTAAATGAATATAGTAGATGCAAAGGAAATTTTATAGAATTTATATTTTATAGTAAAAAGTAGAGTATACGGTGCAGTGTATTTTTTTTTCTAAATCTAATTATTGAAAACTCTAAAATACAATTTTTATGGCATTTCAAGTATATTCCTCAAGTACTTTTAGACTAGCATTTGTTGTTTTTGTTGTTCTGGGTATCTCTTATGTGAGGTATTCTATTTTTTATTGGATAGTATAGCAATACAGTCACATAGTTAAATAAACTTTTACATTTAACCGAAATACATAAAGAAGAATTCTTTCACACAAAAGAAAGAAAGAAAAAAAATGAGAAGATAAATTATTTGTTATATAACACTTTGTAAATATTATAATTTCCTAATTCTCATTTTTTCTTAAAGTTCTCCCAGATCCGAAATCGATCAACCTACCGACTAATCCGAATTTCTTTCAAAGATGACGACTGTAGGAGAATCGAATCGATGACCTCTCTCCCAGATTATCGTGCTCATTCAAAGACTTGAGCCAATTTACTTGTTCCAAATTTTCATATCTATTTCCAAAAAAAAAAAACCTCATATTTTTTATTCCTTTCTAAATTTTCAACTCAATCCCTTTATATTAATAATATCTCCTTAATTAACTCTATCTATTTATCTCCATAACACTCTAACACTCAAATTTCAAACTCTATTAATAATAATATCTCCTTAACTTTATCTTCTTATCTCCATCTATACCACTCAACAGTCGACACCATGTTTAAATTGACTAATAATTTTTATTTTATTTTTGGATGTTTTGATCCATATTTTTTTTGGTGGAATATATTCAATGGACTAAATGAAAAATCAGAAAAGTTAATTCAGCACGATTATAAATTGAATGGAAATAAGAGTAAAGAAACCACAACCCGTCCCATTTTTTTTCTTACTTAAATATTTCAGGGAATTAAAAAGCAAGAAAAGATGACCAATGCAATGAAACTATCAGTGTTTTTGGGAACTTTGTTGTGTTTTTTCTTCCTTACTCAACAATGCAAAGCAGATACAAGTATTGCACTTCATGGTATGTTATTTTCTCTTTCAAACATTTGTTTGTACATTCAGTTTTATAAGTCTAATTAGGGCCAAAACATAAAATAATGAATAAATAATAAGGGTCAATTTCACATATACATGTGTTTATAACAAACTTCTCTACTATACTATAGCTGATAGTTTTTAAGAGGTCGGCTGCCCCACCCGTCACAAGGGTGGAGCTGCCTCGCCCCTGTGCAAACACCATCCCCGAATAACTGTATTGTATGGTCCAACATTTATTCTTTAATATTTATATGGTATGGAGAGTATTTCGGTGCTTTTTTTATGGGGCTATTATTTTTAACCCACCCGTTTTACCGCTGCACGTACCCCACCTAACGATGTACCATGTCGTTTTCAAAGATCGGTTTTATAACCAAAAACCGACTTTCCCAGAATCGACATTGTGAAATTCGGTTTTAGCATCAAAATCTGACTTTCCCAAAATGGACCTTGTGAACTTCGGTTTTAGAACCAAAATCTGATTTTCCAAAACCGACCTTATGAAAATCGGTTTTAGAGAAAAAAAAAATAAACCAACTTTCACAATGTCAATTCAGAATCGACTCTGCGTGAAGTCAGTTTTTGGCTCAAAAACCGACTTCTACAAAGCAGATTCTGCAATGGTGCACAGGTAATAGAGTCACTATGACGTAAATAAAGGCCATTTTTTACATGGATAGAGTCGGTAACTGTATCACTATCCAATCTAAGAAAAAAGGCACAACTTTCAAGGTATAGGGATTTTTCTCGGGTAAAACCGCCTATATCAAGGACGAATTACATTAATAATAGGTATTCTTAACTCATTAATCACCTATGCCATTTTTTATAGTTTCGATTTTCTCAAAAGAAAACCACAAAAAAAAAAAAAAAAAAAAAAAAAAAAACATGATGATGATATTGTCACAAAAGTTAACCTACCACAAATCACACAACATGATGAGTTTACACCGTAATTAATAATATAAAAATACTTTGCATATTCGTTGTGTCACATCATTTGTGATAGTAATATTATTTGCATTCTAGTTGATTCTGGAAAAGTTATTCTTTTTGTCACTGATTAAAAGTTATTGTATGTGGGGCTCTTGCCCATCCAATGATTTGCAAATCACGTAATTCTATTTATGAATCATTAAATCTGATTCTCTTCACTGATTTTTTCGGGAAATTTTTAGGTAGTGTAGATACCACGTAGGATATACTACGCAAGATAATCGTAAACCACGCGATCGTAACTACACACCACACAAACAATTCTTCAACGATGATCACGCTCTCGATTACGCCACGTAGAAGATGCACTCACGCGTGAGACACACTACCTAAAAATTTTCCCGATTTTTTCCCCTCCTTTTTTTACCTCTTTTTCCGGACTTTAACTTGAAAAATATTTATACACAGAATTTATACACACGAAATTTATACATAAATCATCCAAACTATACAATGTTTTTAATGAATAAAGGAATTAGAAAATAAATAAATTCCAACAATTGGATTAAGCTTATACGACTTTTTGTGTGACACTAAAAATTGTAATTGCAGCAGAAATAGGGGCAGCTAAAGGCCTAAACCTGAGAAAGAGATTTATAATATTACAAGACTCTTGTGGTTATTATGGTATAGACTGCGTTTTAGGCGACGCGCCATGCCTGCAGTTTGAGGGATGCTATTGTGACGATGAACAAGGAGGAAATACCGGCACTTACAAGTGCGAAACGGTAAGAAAGATTGCTTCATAATGATTGAAACCAATTGAATTATGATGAACACCGTATCAAATTTATGTATTTTAATTACGTTTTGATCAATAATGTAAAAATACGTATTGTCACGTATTTTATGCAGTAGAATTCATGTGACAACAGTAGTTTTCTTTCGGTTTTAGTGTAACTTTTTTGTTCGGGTGAGAATACAAAGTATGTGCATGGGCATATGTATTGTCACTTTATGTTTTCTTGGTGTGAGATAGTTTATTTGCAGAATAATGCTTCAATTGTCAACTATGACAATAATAAGTCTATTGGGATGTTTCTTGTGTTCTATGTAATTCACTTCTGCTATTTTAATTTGGATGTAACTATGGTTGGTATGATTGTGAGTGCTTAAATAAAAGAAACATATATTTTGATTTATGTTACTCATATTTTTTTTGGCACAAAATTCTAGGTAAAGTGATCGATAATACTAGAGATTTTATGCAATCATCAAAAAAATATATATAGTTTATTGTCTTCTTTTCTTTTTCTACATTTTGGATAAAGAAAAAACACTACTATATATCGTAAAAAAAATCTATAATTAATACTCAAAACCTAATTTTATGCTTATGTCATTCTTGGTCTTATGTGATGCCGATAAAAAAAGTATAATATCAGAGGAGTTGTGTGGTTTTTTAGACACCACTTCGGTCCTAAAGCTTTGAAAAAGAACCAAAAAGTTCATTTCCCTTCATTTTAATGTTGCAAGCATTCACAAGTCTCTCCTCTCATTTCCCACAATATATATTCAAAGAAACTTTACTGTATTTCAATTGCAGAAAACTTATTACTCTCCCAGCATTCCATGTATAGTAAGTATGTAACCGTAATCATAAGTTTCTAAAACTTTCTTATCTTAGAAAAACTGCGTTTCGTTCTTGGATTCTTAAGTAAACAAACATAAGTCTTTGTAGCAGCGGCGGATCCAGAAATATTTTTTTAAGGGGGTCCGTAATTTTATTTCTAAATGAATAAACTTTTCACGGGGTCCAAAATATTTTTTTATAGGAAAAATGTAAACTTTTTGTTTTCTTAACGGGGTCTGCAGACCCCATTAATTATGTTACACATGCCTCCGCCTCTGCTTTGTAGAAGAATAGTTTCCCTTGGATGAAGAAGTAAAAACTCAAGCATCAGATCATATTATCATTTCATGTGATTTAAGTCTTCATATGTACATATATGTTTATGTATTGTCAGTGGTGCATTAATATTATTGGACATGTTAGAGATAATGACAAAATTGTGTTGTTTAGATAATTATATTTGAATTTGAATTATGTTAGGATATATTATTTAGTTAGATAAACTCCTACCTATCATATATCACTACTACAAAATATGACATAGGTCACAGTTTTAATAAAACTGAGACAAAGAAAATATATATAACACGCTTTCAACTTTCTATCACACTTATTGAAAAACCGAGATAAGTTATATTAATCAATCTAATTTTTAAAGTGCTACTTAATCGATATGATATTTCTGTCACACTTAAAAACCAAGATAAATTATGTCAATCAATCTCATTTTTAAAATGTGACTGAATTGATATGATATTTCTGTCACAGTTATTAAAAAAACAAGGTAAATTATTTCAATCAGATCTAAACAGTGACTAAATTGATATGATATTTATATCACAGTTATTGAAAAAATGAGATAAATTATACCAATCACTCACACTTTTAAACCGTGACTTAATTAATATGATATTTTTGTCACGGTTATTGAAAAAACAAGATAAATTATATCAATTAATCTCATTTTTAAATCGATGAATTCATATATGATATTTTTGTCACAGTTATAAAAAAATCAAGACAAATTATATCCAATAATACAAAAATGACATAGATCACACTTATAGAATGATAATGATCACACTTTTAAAAGAACCGAGACAAGGAAAATTTATATATCACACTTAAAGTTTTTATCACAGTTATTGAATAAACCGAGATGTATTATACCAATAAAAATCTCAGTTTTAACTGTGATTAAAATGGTTAGATATTTTATATTTAGGTTTCGGTTATTAGGTGTGATTGATTTTATTTCCCTATTACAAAAAGGATAGACATCACACTTTAAAATGAAAAAGATCTAAGTTTTTAAAAAACTGAGACAAAGAAAGTAAAATTAACACATTAAAATTTTATTATCATGGTTTTTAGGAAAACCGAGACAAAAACATCAATCAATCACAGTTTACTGTGATTAAAATAATACTCCCTCCGTTTTTTTATATATGTCGCAGTGAGAAGATTCACACAGATTAAGAAAATAATTAATATGTCTCAAATATAGTGTTGGAAATGTATTTTTTTTTATTGAAGATGTAAATACTTTGTTGGTAAATGTGTTTTTAGTATTGGAAATGTATTTTTTTATTGGAGATGTAAATATTTTATTGGTAAAGGAGGAAAAAGTAATAAATGATACATTGGAAATATACAATGACGGATAAATAAAAAAGGATAAATTGTGAAATGCGATAGATAAAAAAAACGGAGGGAGTATGATATTTTATAATGAGATCTCAGTTTAGTGTGCATGGTTGAAACGAGAAGAAAGAAGACATCGGCCCAGCAGTAATTAGTGTGGTTCCTTACTCCGGAGTATCTGGGTTCGAGTCCTATTGGGAACAAAAATGTGTGTGAATATATTTCGTTTTCGAAAAAAACAAGAATTATCACACTTTTTAGGTGTGATTGAAATTATAATAGATCTCGGTTTTTAAGTGTGATAACAATTAAAATCAATCACAGTTTTTAAATGTGTTGAAATTATAATTGATCTCAGTTTTAAGTGTGATAACAACTATAATAGATCACGGTTTGTTTGTGTGATAACAACTAAATAGATCACAGTTTTTAAATGTGCTGAAATTATAATAGATCTCGATTTTTAACAGTGATAACAACTAAAATAGATTACAGTTTTTATTATCACGCTTTTTAGGAAAACTGAGACAAATACATCAATCAATCACGGTTTTTAATTGTGATTAAGATAATATGATATTTTATAATGAGATCTTAGTTTAGTGTGGTCGAAAACAAGAAGAAAGAAGGTTTCGCTCAGGTGGTAATTAGTGTGGCTCGTTAATCCAGAGTATTCATGTTCGAGTCCCACTAGAACAAAAAAATGTGTGTGTATATTTTGTTTTCAAAAAAAGAAGAATGATCACACTTTTATATGTGTGATTGAAATTATAATAGATCTCGGTTTTAATGTTGATAACAACTTAAATAGATCACAGTTTTTAAATGTGTTGAAGTTATAATAGATCTCGGTTTCTAAGTGTGATAACAAATATAATATATCACAGTTTTTGAGTGTGATAATAACTAAACTAGATCACAGTTTTTAAATGTGTTCAAATTATAATAGATCTCGGTTTTTAATTGTGGTAACAACTATAATAGATCACGGCTTCTAAGTATGATAACAACTATAATAGATCGCAGTTTTTAAATATGATTGAATTAAAGTACTATATGTCACACCTCAATATACCACACTTTGGAAACTGTGACTAATGTGAATATATCACACTTAAAAACTATGATCATTATGCTTTTTGTAGTAGTGATCAATCAATCAATACAATACAATCTCTTTTATATTACTCTATTTCGACATGTAGATATAAGCGTATTTGGTCGGTAAGATGACCTAAGAACGCCAGAAGGCTTCAGCTGTGGTACCCCAACGCAAGCATTACGCGCCTCAGTGCTCTGATAAACGCTTACAGAGCCTCTGTAATGAATTCTGAGTATTCAAGATAGAAAGTGGTCAAATATGAATCAGTTTGCTGATTCTTGGCAATGTCCAGAGTATATGTCTTGATAAAAAGCATGATTTAAAGATCTAGAGTGTGTGAAAAATTAGCCATGTTGCACGTGGTAAAGTTACGCGTGAAAGATATGTATAAGTGGAGTAGATGTCTCTCTCATATATATAAGATCCATCATGTTAGTTTTATGCTAAATTGATTGCATGTACTAAATAGTAAATAGTTAGAAAAGTGATTTGATCACCACCATGATATGTTTAAAGTATAATAGATCTTGAAATTTGTGTCATGTATGAGGCTAGAAAGCATGTCTACAGTGTTGTAACCATTTGTAAAGAGTGTAGAATTAGGTATGCATGTAATTGCCTTATAAGATGCTTATTAATGTTAAAGTGATCATGTTGGAGAAATGCCGTTCTATGCTTGCATAATCATTGTTATGTTGATATCTTGTCTCTATATGGTTATAAATTATGTATTTCAGGGCTGAAACTATGGACATAATGATGTTAATGTTGGTAGCTATCTTGTTATTAAGCTTATGGTATACTACTTATGATGTTAACATGTTGTAAATATCATGACATCAGGGTTTGTGCATATGAAGTACATGTTTACTAGTAAAGTATGAAAATGTATATTCATTGCTTGGTATGAAATGAATTAAGCGATATGTGATGACTTGAAAGATAAAGTAATGAAAAGTGATAACAAATCACTTATAAAGAAAGAATTGGATGGTTCATGGTTAAGTACCGTCAAAAATGAAAAGATAATGAATAAATGAGGGTCTCTAGCCTCAATTTCCTTGCTTACAGGCAAGAATTGTGAGTGGTTGTACACTCTTGTAATGTTTGTAAGTGACTAATAAAAGAAACGTATAGAGCGGAGATCCAAATCCAAAGGCAACGTTGGTACAAGATTGACTGCTATTGAGTTGTTTTATAACACATAGTTGGAAGTTGCGTAAATCCGGTGTTTACTGTTTCTTTCTCTTACATTCTGTCTTGTGAATGATCTTTACTTGCTTACATTGTGTATCCTTCGGTGCATGATCTATTGCTCAAGTCTAAACTAATCTTGAATCTTATCTGCAAGTGTCACTGCTTGTACTTAAGTGTTACTGCATCTGTATGTGACTCGCACTTGTCTTTGAGATAAATTGATCTATGCTTTTCATTTTGAGACACACTTGTCAAATGGTTAGAGCATTAAAACACGCTTAAACTTGTTAAGTGAATTTCAAGAGGAAAATATTTTAGGACACAACCATTCACCCCTCTAGTTGTTTATCACCCTAAGTAATCCAACAAAACATGAACTAGAAAATGACTTACCACCAACTCCTATGATGCTAGCTGAGAATTCGTTCTTATCTCCTCGAGAATGCTAGAAAAGGCTGATAGAAGTTAGAGAAGTTTGTGCATTGATGTGCTTAGCAGAACATGAAAGGAGAAAAATTATGGTGCATCAGTTATTAATGGAGTAATACCAAGTGGATAGATGAGATACATCTATGTCATTCACTTTCACACAATAGAGGTGTATAGGTGTGAGTTGGATGTATCACAACTATCTACTTGGTATAACTTCTCAATAACTAATGCACCATAACTCTTTACGACATGAAAGAGTTTAAGCTTGAATTTGGTGTTTAAGGGGTTGATTCCCAAGCCCTTAACGTCTCTTAAACGTGCTTAGTGATGGTCATGATGGGGATTTGATCCCATCCCATCATCATTATTATTATTATTATTATCATTATTATTATTATTATTCTTCTTCTTCTTCTTCTTCTTCTTCTTCTTGATTTTCAGTCTATGATTGCGGCTTTCACTTCATCTCTCAGAAATAAATTACTCTTAGTTGTCCTTAACTCAAGATCATGGTCTTAACTTCCTTTTTTTTGAATTACAGCATTTTTATGATTTATTTTATTCGCTATGATTTTTAAAGTTGGTTCGAACTTGGTTTAGATTCAAACTCGGGACAATCAATAAAATTAGCTTGGGTTACTACATTTGCCCTTTAGCTTTGCGATCAACTAAGGGAACTATTCATTGCCCCACACCAAATTTATCATGCATATACACCATCCCTACCATGCACCACACTATAACCGGCATTCAAAAAGTCTCTCTAAAACCAACTTTGAAATTGTTGATTATGTGTGGTGTATGGGAAGAATGCAAAATTGGTTCCGTAACTTTAGGGTGGTATCAATTTTGGTATGTGTGGTGCGCACCAGTATGATCGTTGCGGTGATCAAGACTCCCTAAACTAATCCAAGGACAACAAAAGAATAAAAATTAAATAGTACTAAATGGAGGTGGTTCTTTTTAACCACATCTGATCTACCGAGTACCACACTATCTGTGCACTGCAGTATGTGAAAGTCAAATGTATAATGCAACATTCGACCTTCTCAGTGATGATTCTAATTCGAATGTGCGTGAAGTCAAATGTTGCCTTATATATTCAACGTTCACAAGGTCAACTCTATGAAAATGGAGTGATACACCGGTAGTTATGGGAGAACGAGTAGATCAGCAGTGGTGCAAATAAATCCTCCCAAACAATGTCAATTCTGTTGGAGATATCCCATTTAAATGGGTTGAAACCGTCAACTTTAGCAAAAATTTCGGATATGCACCGGTGTGATTCACCGGGAGCTTGTTACGTCTAAAAATTCTACTCATGGAGTAGATAATGTTTGGCATTGGAATCACTCGATTCGGATATCAGGTGAATGAGAAATTAATGCCTAAAGCTGGTTGGAAATGTATAGGAGATAGGAGTTGAAGGGAGGACCTCAACTCAATCTCCCACATAGGTAACTTGAAGCTTGTGAGCTCAAGTAATAAGAGCTAGTGTGACTCTTATAGATGTGCCCCAAGGGGCAAGGCACTTTTGTGCAGAAGGGAGGACTTAGATAATCCAACGCGCGCCGCCGCCACCGCCGTCCGTATGGCTTGTGCTCGACTCGGTTCGGTAAGGGTGTTACTATTAATTTTTTGGACAATATTTCTTTTGAAATTAACTGAAAAATTAATTTTAATTAACTATTTTAATTAACTCAAAATAGTGACATATCAGATTTGACAATGTTATGTTGTCAAATGGGTTTAAGATTAACGAGTGTGATAAATGTGTCTACATTAAGAACACACATAATGCCTATGTGATAGTATGTCTATATGTGGATGACATGCTTATAATGGAAAGTACTCATCATGAATACTAAGAAGATGTTGACAAGGAACTTCGATATGAAGGACCTATGAGTTGCGGGTGTGATACTAGGGATTAAGATCTCAAGAGTACCCGATGGACTTGTGTTGTCACAAATTCATTATATTGAGTCTGTCTTGAAAAGATTTAATGTCTTAGATGAAAGTCCATTGAGCACTCCACTTGACCTAAGTCTGCACTTTTCCAAGAATAGAGGTGAACCTGTGGATCAATTGAGATACACTCAAATGATTGGAAGTCTGATGTACATAACCAACTGTACATGACCAGATTTAGCATGTGCAGAGGATAAACTGAGTAGGTTCACAAGTAATCCAGATCATAATCATTAGAAAGCCTTAAATAGGTTGCTGAGGTACATAAAGTACACTATGAGTCTGGGATTACGATATACAAGATATCCATCAGTATTAGAAGGACACTGTGATGCAAACTGGATATCAGATACGAAAGATTCGAAGTCCACCAGTGGATAATTATTTACGATTGGTGGTGCTGCTGTGTCGTGGAAGTCTACGAGACAAACGTTCATAGCCCGCTCCACAATGGAAGCAAAATTTATAGCATTAGATAATACTGGAGAAGTAGAAGAATGGCTTAGGAATTTCATAGAGGATATTCCATGTTGGCCTAAGCCAGTGGCTGCTATCAGCATACACTGCGATAGTCAATCGGCTATAGGAAGGGCACGGAGTAGTACGTATAATGGTAAGTCTCGACACATACACCGTAGACACAATACCATAAAAAAATTGATATCTAATGGTGTGATTTCCATCGATTATATAAGATCGAAGGAGAATCTTGCGGATCCTCTCACAAAAGGTTTAGCTTGAGATCAGATGTCAATCTTGACAACCAGAATGGGATTGAAGCCTACTACACATGTTTTAATGGCAACCCAACCATGTTGACTGGAGATCCCAATATCATGGTTCAAAAGGGATAACTAAGTTATAAGGAACAGTCTTGCACTTACCCATTCTGAGAGAATAAAAGTGTTGTATGCAGAGGGAGTGAGGTTAAGCAAAGCTTTAATGATTCATATATCTTGATATTCAAGTGAGGGAGGGCAAAATACCATTGATAAGAGGTCACCTATGTAAGTGCGAAGTGGGGCCGCTTCTATGAGAATTTTGAGGCTTGAGTTCTCTAAAGTATTTTCTGAAACCAAGTGTTGTCTAGGGCCGAGACGGACACAACCATGAGAACCGAAATGTGCTAGGGGAAATATTGTGTGAGTGCTATTGTCTTGGTGTAAACGAAAGGCTAAACAGTTCAAGACTTAGTTCACTGATTAGCCGAGTAAATCCGATAGTACTTCACTACGGCAGGTTCAAGGCGAAAAACTACCTCTCGTGATGCAATATTTTTCCGTCTAACTTCTCTTCAGAGTCTTCATTTTCATTTGCATTAATTTGCAGTCATGTGGGGGATTGTTGGAGATATCCGATTTAAATGGGTTGAAACGGTCAACTTTAGCTCAGATTTCGGATATGCTCCGTTGTGATTCACTGGGAGCTTATTACGTCTAAAAATTCTACTCACGGAGTTGATAATGCTTGGCTTTGGAATCACTCGATTCGGATATCAGGTGAATGACAAATTAATGCCTAAAGTTAGTTGGAAATTTGTAGGAGATAGAAGTTGAAGGGAGGACCTCAACTCAATCTCCCACATAGGTAACTTGAGGCTTGTGAGCTCATGTAGTAAGAACTAGTGTGACTCTTATAGATGTGCCCCAAGGGACAAGGCATTTTTGTGCAGGAGGGAGGACTTAGATAATTACACACGCACACGCGCGCCGCCGTCCGTCCGGCTCGTGCTCGGCCCGGCTCGGCTTGGTTCGGTTCGGTTCGGGTGTTACTATTAATTTTTTGGACAAAATTTCTTTTGAAATTAACCAATAAATTAATTTTAATTAACTATTTGTGAGGCGGTTGGAAGGTTCTAGAATAGTGTGGAAACGAATTCTGATTAATTAAGTCGGTCCGGAATTAAATTAATTAAATTAATTCGGCTAAAAGCTTGTCTTGAGGGAAAAGTCGAGTGATTAAACAATCGGACCAATCAAAATTTAGATGACACATTATCCGACCAATCAAATTGAGGAATTAAGTCAGCTAATGGGATTCAGAATTTTCGGCTATAATAACTTTTCCAAGAGGAAAAGTTGGCCGACCCTAATGATGTCATCCAGCCAATCAGAGTCAAGCATTAACTCATCCTCTCTATTATATAAAGAACCTCTTGGATGAAGGTTAAAGCATTCAGTTTTCTCTTGTTTCTTCCACTACTAAAAGGCCGAGCATAATGTTCTAGTTTTGAGTCAAAGAGAAGTCATAACACTCTATAAGTTCGCCGGAGCTTGGATTGTTGAAGTGCCTCTCAATCCAAGACGTAAGTCGTTGTATATTGGGAGACAGTTGTTACTACCGTGGGCACCATACCGGTGCAATTTGTCTTAAGTAAAAGTAACATACTCCCCTTGGTTTGTCTTTTATTTATGCATTGTATTTTATTTTTTCCTTTGTTTCGAGTCAGATCTGTATTGTAATAGCTTTATTTCGTTAGATCTAGATTGTAATAGATTTATTTCTTAAGATCTACACCGTCATAGTTTTATTTTATTAGATCTACTTAATAAAATAAATTTTATTTTCGAGTTACTTAATTTCTATATTTAATTATCCGTAATTACATCCGTGATTTACGGATCTGTTCCGTAACTCACATTCACATACGATACACTTGACCAACAAATTCTTTGTTGGTATCATTTTTCGCTGGCTACCACTTGAAAAAAGATAGACAACCTGGTAAATCAAAAGTCAATTCTATTCATTAAACTCCATAATTCGCACGTCCTTCCCTTCACGTTCTCAATTATATCAGTAATTCTAAGTTTATTTAACACTTAAACATTCTATTTTGCAGGATATTGCCGGCCCGCGGCCCCGTACAAGCAGAAATTAAATGGAGAATAATATTATTATTACAGCATATTTGTCTCTGTTTTTGGTTCTGCTGCAATTTGCATCTGCACAACTGCAAGATGGATTCTATAATTCTTCATGTCCAAAGGCGGAAATAATTGTTCAACGAGCTGTGCAAGCCAGGTTTAAAATTGATCAGTCCATTACAGCTGCTTTGCTTCGTATGCATTTTCACGACTGTTTTGTCAGGGTATGTCATTCTTCTTCTTCTTCTTTTTTTCATCTATATTTTAACCGAGTCAGGATATTCTCAAATACTATCCTTAAACGATCTCGATCTAACCGCACGCACCTAAAATGTGAAAAAATGATTTAGCCGTAAATTATTTTTCAAGACTACGTGTTTGTTGACAATGTCTAAAAACAATTGTTTTTGAAAATTCGTTCAAGACTAATACTTGAGAGAATCCCTGCTATCTCTGAATAAACAAATCATTATTTTTTATTTTTTTTTTGAAAGTTAAATCATTATTTTTCATAATTTTAGTTTTTATTCATACCTATACGTTTTTACTACACTACGATACTTAACGGATCCGACCCACCAACCTAGGTTGCATGACTATCAGGGACGGAGCCGGGATTTTAATCTTGGTGGGCTAATGAACTATATCGAGTTCGTCGGGTGGGCTGGATTAATTAAGAATATTTTATGGATCAAGCTGGACTACATAGATTTTATAGTGTAATACTCTTTTTTCCCGGGTGAGCTTAGCCCCCTTTGCCTATAGACTAGATCCGCCCTTGTACGGATATATTTTATGACTACGGATATATGGGTACAGATATATACGCGAGTACAAATTTTTGAAAAATATAAGATACGGGTATGGCTGCATTTGTGTGATATTAGAAATATGTGTACATCGGTACATGTTCCCTTCATTAATTTCTGGTTGTGTTATTGTGTGGTTTGAAAACATTTTGTTCGTTATCTAACGATATTTAATCAATTTTAAACCTGGTATTTCATTTCACATATCCAATTTATGAATATGAATACATAAATATCGTATCAAACCTTAAAAAATTACTAATTTGTCTCTAAGTGTGGATCCTAAGTATGGGTGTCGGATGCGTATATATCGGATACGGGACGCGTTACCCAACAAATGTATCCGTGAATCTGTCTGGCGCAAGTGTCGTATTCATTAAGTGTCCTAAAATTGTAATAAAAAAATGAATGATTATCGTTGAGAATTGTTATTATTAAAGATTAGAGTACTTAGGCAAGAGACAATGAGAGAATATATATAAGAGGCCATGGTAGTTTTATGACGGCCCTGAATCATCATATCATACTTGTTCATCAATGAAAAATGAAAGAAAATATTAAAAGTCATTGATATATATATTTTACAAACAAGGGGTCCATCATTTTATTTTATCTTATTTTCGTTTGGTAAAGGGAACGGGTTGAGATCACCTTTTCAATATTGGAGTCTAATTTCGGTGTTCAAGTAAGAACTACGTTGTTTCACGTGTGTTTTGTTTTTGGGTTTTGTTTTTTTTGTTATTTTTAAATTTTGTCAAAAAATAAAAATAAAACACACATGAAATGACGTAGTTTTTACTTGGACACCAAAATTAAACATCAATATTGAACAGGTGATCTCAACCCAAAGGGAACACCAAGTCATACAATTTAAATTTTTGATTAGGCCAAAAGTGGTGTTATTCATTTATTTTTTTTAGTTTTTACTACCAATTTTATTTTATCGTCACGCGTGACACATACCGTGAACGTCAACTGTCAGATGTAAGTCAAATACATGAACATACAGTAGTCATGTTGGATAATGGATGTATCACTACTATTCTATTAAATGTCTCAAAACTATAATAAAAATATTTAGTTATGAGTGCTGAAGGGTGTGATATCCCACGTTGGAATATAGGAGTAGCTTTACCACCTTATAAGTGTGAGAGTTGCATAAATGTCTTGTCGACTCATGTTAGTTTATTTAGACCAAGCGAGGACGACGTTCTAAGCAGTTGATCGGATCCTTTATGGCTTATTTAGCGCTACTAGACCCGGAAAGTTTGGAGACGTTACAATTGGTATTAGAACCGACTACCAAACGAAACTAAATGTCGGGCACCTCTAGAGTCCTCTGATAGGGACGAGTCTGAGACAAATTATGGCGATGCCGCTAGTTGCTTATAAGGAACGGAGAATGTGATATCTGATCACATTGAGAACTTATGAGACATATAAGTGTGAGACATAAATATTTTATCAATTCGGGTTAGCCCTTTTAAACCAAACGTGGACGACGGTTTAAGCAGTTAATCGGATTCTTTATAGCTTACTTAGCACTACCAGACCGGGGGTTTGGAGGGTCACATTGGGAATCGAACTGAACATTATGCCTGATCCGATTCGTTTCTTTACCGACACTTGTTAGTATAACCAGTCCAATAAAACACTATCTAAGAATCTCTTCAAGCACTCTGATTGCCATGAAATAACATATAAATTAAATCACTCCTTTCTCTTACAGGGTTGTGATGCATCAATACTAATAGACTCAACTAAGAAGAAATCATCTGAGAAAGTTGCCGGCCCCAATCTAACCGTTCGAGGGTTCGATCTCATTGACGCAACAAAACAGACCCTTGAATCTGCTTGCCCATCAACAGTCTCATGTGCAGATATCATAACTTTAGCAACCCGAGACGCCGTCGCCTTAGCCGGAGGTCCGGCTTACAACGTGTCCACAGGCAGACGAGACGGGCTTATCTCCGACTCGTCTGAAGTAAATTTACCAGGACCAGAAATCTCTATATCAGCTGCATCTAAAAGATTTATTGCAAAAGGGCTTACAGTAGATGACATGGTGGTGCTTTTAGGTGGTCATACAGTTGGTGTTTCCCATTGTGGTTTCTTTCAAGATAGATTGTTTAATTTTCAAGGAACTCTAAAGGCTGATCCTACGATGAACCCGGCATTGGTTGCGTTCCTTTTGAAGATTTGCAGGAAGAAATTCCGGTCTTTGAAGAAAGATCGGACAGTGTTTTTGGATCAAAATACGTCGTTTGTGCTTGACAGACAATTCTACAAACAGGTGATAGGCAATCAAGGGATACTCCAAGTGGATCAAGAACTTGCAGTTGATCCTTTGAGTTCTACACTTGTATCAAGATTGGCGGACGATGAAAATCTCTTCAAGGAAAGCTTCGCAGCGGCGATGATCAAACTGGGAAATGTGGGTGTTCTTGTGGGAAACAACAAGGGAGAAATCCGAAAGAAATGCAGAGTTTTCAACACCAAGCCGCCAAAATAATCCAATGACTAGGCGACCCGAGAGAATTCGAGTTCCTAATCATCTGGATTGGCACCCTCAACAAGTCGAGGGTGCGCGCTATGATATTCATCGATCTTACCGTAGAGGAAGATTTGACCGTAGATTTATTTATTTATTCTTGTAACCAAAACAATGTCATGTAAGTGATAACTATATCAACAGCACCAGTCACTACACAGAATCTCGATTCGTGTTTCAGAGAGGTATTATTGTTCTTTTTTTTTCGATATCGTATTCGTGTTTAAAAATACGTATACAATTTGCGTATTTAATAGATTTTCGTAACATCTGCTAGAAATATAATTAGTCACACGGTTCAAAACCTACAAATGCAGTCTAAGACACCATCTAAAGATGGTTTTAATATTCAGCTGCACTTACTTACAAAAGATACTGGCATGAGAGTTCATTACATGTACATAGTTTTTGTTTTTATTTTTAAATGGCAATAAAAAGATTTTATTTATGAAAATTCACTAACAAGATGCTAGAAAAGGATAGTAAATGAAGAAAGCGAAAAGAGTTCGCAAAAGCAAATAACAGAATTCCAAACAAAACAAGAAACTAGTAAACTACAAGTACATAGTAATGTATATTAGTATGTCATTAAACCTTACCTATGCTGAACAATATGGCTATACTGTAATATACTAATTATCCTTCTCCACCATAGAAAAACACTGGCTATAGAAAAGAAGTTTGAGGTTTTGTCATTATGTGGCTGTAGTTTAGTGGTGAGAATTCCACGTTGTGGCCGTGGAGACCTGGGCTCGAATCCCAGCAGCCACAATTTTATCTTGTTTTTGCCTATAAGCAAGTTGCAGATGCAGATCGAAGTAAGAGCAGATGCAGTCAAATAGTGTAAATGTTTTAAACACTGTATTTTAAAGATTTTAACAATCAGATTTAAAAATAAAAAAAAACTACAACATACATTTTATTTTTTTTTTTGTAAACTACAGATTGTGTAAAATTTCTTTTACATTTACCGCGTTACGTAAAATAAAAAAAAAACTGATGCATTTCAACTTATATAGAGTTTTTTGTAAACTAAAAAAAAATATGTATTTAAAACGATAAAATGAAGTATTTCTTTAGAGCATCCGATACACATGTTCTAAAAGCTGTAAATGTAAATAGAAGAGCCAGAAAATATTGTCTCTGCCGGACATTTGAAAAAAAAAAACATCAACCAAGTTGCAGTCTTGCAGATTCACATTGAGGTAAAGGATCTAAATCCAACACTGTACATGTAGCAGTTAATCATTCGATAATCCGTTTTAATAGGGAGTGTCTGCATCAAAAAAAAATTTCCCTGCCATGTCAGAGGCATCGATCCCTAGGCACGGCCCAACAAGGCCACGGCCCAGGCCCTCCTTAAAAATGACATTTTAAAGCCCTGTTTTTATATGCTTGTAGTGTATTTTAGATACATTTTTTATTTTATTTAAATTAAAAAAGTTTGATAATACTTGGTAAATCAATACACATATTTAAAAAATATATATATTTAACCAACTTAAATGCTCTTCCTACTCTTGGGAACATAGTATAATTTAAAAATATGGGAAATTAGGGATAATGACACAATCTGGAATATTTTTAAGTAACAGGACAACTACATATTTTTTATAGGGAGAAGGACAACTGCATAATTTTTATAGCGAGAAGGACAAACAGTGAATCTCCCCAGTGAATCCCGAAATCAGTAAATTTCGACAGTGAATCCCGAAAATCAGTGAATTTCGACATTGAATTTTAAAAATTAGTGAATTTCGACAGTGAATTTAAACAGTGAATTTCGAACACAAGTCAATTTCGACAGTGAATAAATAGTTTTGTCATTTATGCAAAAGTTTCAAAAGACTGTCCTTCTACTTAATTGATGAAATATTTATGTACTTCTCCCTCATTCCCCCTTAAAAATAAACGCTACATCGTAATTTTTTTACACACTTCAGTGTTCTAAACAAAATTTTGTCTTAGGGCCTTCAATTACACATGGACGCTCCTATGCCTTGAAATATATGCGGGAAAATTGGAATTTTAGTCCGATAACTTTACTCGTTTTCGATTTTCGTTTTGTTTTTAACTCCGGCGAGAATTTTGGTCCTGTATCTCTTAAAAAAGTTGCAGAAATGGTCCTGTCTAGCCGGAAAAGCTGACTTGACTCATTTTCTTGCAAAATTTACTGATGTGGCTTCCACATAAGGCTGACGTGGGCACCTGGTCCAAATTTTCGCCCATACCTCTCCAAAAAAGCTGATTTTGGAAGGAAAATTCCCTCTAACCTAATTTCCCTCTTCTTTTATATCCCTATTGTCCCTCTTCTCACTTCTCGTCCCTCTTCTTCCATCTTCTTCGTTCTTTATTTTTTCTTACTGCAAAATCGATTGAAAGCAAGACAAAGAATGATGAAAAGCTTATTGATTCGAAAAGAAACCTGCAATTTTGGAGGAAAAATTCCCTCTAATCTAATTCCCCTCCTCTTTTATATCCCTCTTTGTCCCTCTTCTCACCTCTCGTCCCTCTTCTTCCATCTTCGTTCTTTATTTTTTTACTGCAAAATCGATTGAAAGGAAGACAGAAAATGATGGAAAGCTTATTAATTCAAAAAAAAACCTGCAAAATTTTGCTCAGTATAAAGAGGAACACCCACAAAAGTGCAAATTTTGCTCAATGACTCTTCATTCCAAAAAGCAAGAGGGAGATTGGGAAAAATTGAATCCAAATTGGAACAGTTGACACATCCTCCATACTAAAATTAAAAAATTCAAGCATTTTATCAAGCAAAAGTGGCTTACTCATTTGAAGCCTTGAAGGTGTTTGTTAAGCTCATTTTCGAGGTGTTTTGCAGTTATGGTTAACCTTATTTTTATGGTTTTATGCAGAAAATTTTATTCCACAACCGTTCATGTCAATTGAAATCCATTATAACAATTGACTCATATCTGTAGTTAGAAAAAATCCTCCACAAACACTTCATGTCCACATTGAATTTGCTTATTTTGCTACTAACCTAAGGGGAACAAACTCTGTTTTGCCCAAGAAGCTTTAGCAGCAGTAGTACAAGATTTATTTGCAACAATACCATCTATTATTCTAGAAGGAGCAACAACAGCCTCTGCAAGACTGCAACCAAATCATCAACAACCAAAAGACTAATTCCTCCATCAAAATGACCCTCAAAAACAGGAACAATCACATCAGGTAACACAAGAGCAGAATTACCAGACTATTCAATAATGCTACCAACAGGATGCTTCAAAGGAGAGACATTTACAAGGTTAAACTTTGATACCTTGGCAACAAGAGGAGGAGCAGCGGCAACAGTTGTAGCAGCAGAATCCACTACTAAGGAGGTGCCTTTCATTGAGGGATGGATTGCAGATAGAAATTTTCCAGACTTCAATCGCATTGAATAAGAATCGATAGGAGCTCTAGACATCAAAAGAAACAGAAGAGTCTGAGTTATGAGCTGGAGTAACCGATTTTCAGAACATTGGTACTTCAATTTCATCAAACGATGAAGCTTTCTTAGCGCGAAAGGGCAATTACAGGGGAAATTTCATCAGAATCTGAATTCTGAAGAATGTGCAAGAACAATCTTGGGATTCCTACGATTTTTCTTACCCAAGGAACAATGAAAGAGAACGAACTAGCAGTCAACAAAAGAGAAGCTCAGAAGAAGAGGATTGCCGGCCTGAAAGTGACAGGAGCCATTGCCGCCGGTGATTGACTGACATCATCTTCTCTTTAGATGAGGGGGTTGGGATTTGGGAATGACTGATTTTGTGCAATTAGGGATTTGGCAATTGATATTCCCTGCTATTTCAACCAACTTGTCAAAAATGGGAGGTTCTATCACGGAGAGCTTGATATGGAGAGAATGACTCACAGAAGATAATATGGATCACACAGCATTCGATTCTGAATGAAATCGTGCCATGGTCATATCATGTCTTACGCGGCCACTCCCTATGTTGGAGTCTTTAGGGTAGAATTTCCCGTCAAAAATTTGGACTAGGTAGCCACGTCGGCATTAGGTGGGCATTACACATCAGCAAATATTGCCGGAAAATGGGTCCAGTCAGCTTTTCCGGTTAGACACATTATTTTTGCAACGATTTTAAAAGATACAAGACCAATATTTTCACCGGAGCAAAAACATGACGAGAATCGAAAACAGGTAAAGTTACCGGGCGAAAAATCCAATTTTCTCTAATATATTCATTAATCTATTTTTTCAATTCTTTCTTGTTTCTGGAAATATTAAATCCAAAATCATCAAAGTGCAATTATTTAAGAAGAAAAAAAGTTCAATATGTTTTTTTTTTTCTAGGAAAACGAAAGATTTCATTAAATAAAGAGTTTAACGACCTAACACCTTCTTCTTCCTCGTTTCAAAAAACGATCCAGAAGGAAGAATCCAGTCCAAAAGACTGGAGTAAAAGTTTTTTTAGCAAACGCAGCAATATTATGACTAATAAGATTAGGCTTCCTATTTACAAAACACAATTTACAAAGACCAAAAGAGCCCAGAAGAAGTTGAATGTCCCTAACAACGGCATGAACATCAGGGGAAATGTGATAGCAGCCGTTCACCATATTCACCAACACCAAAGAGTCAGATTCAACTAGCAGGCCATCCAAGCCCTTATCATTGGCAACCAGTAGAGACCATCGAACAACTTCAGCCTCGGATCTGAGAGGAGAGTCAAGGTTTTCAAAAGCTCTTCCTTAAATCTCCACTAGATTGTAGTTTTTAACATAAATAGCCACACCCCTTCCAGCAGTGGCTAATCCAGAAAAAAAAAAATTTATGTGGGGTCATCCATCACAAAAGTGTAGTAACCTTAAAAAAAATTCGGGTTGGACGGGCAGTTAGGTCAAAATTTACGAGTCGAAACCGGTTGGACGAGTAATTAGGTCAAAAATTGATTTTTTTTTTACCAAAACGATGTCGTTTCAGAATATGTATATATATATTTTATAAAGTTGAGTGGGGTCACGTGGATCCGCCACTGCCCTCCAGCAGGCCTAGAAAGACAATTCCAAGCAGCATCTGTTTGAAAAAAGAAAGAAAATTGAGCTGCTTGATCAGAATGAAGAGAGCAAGAGGAATCACAGAACTAGCCCAAGGGCGGATCTAGTATAGGGACTAATGGGGCTAAGCTCACTCGGACAAAAAAATATTATACTATAAAATCTATGTAGTCCAGTTTATTCCATAAAATATTCCTAATCCAACCCATTCGACGAACTCGATATAATCTATTAGCCCACCCGAGATTAAAATCCTGGCTCCGCCACAAAATGAGAATAGTTTGTTCGATTTTTGCTTTTAAAGAAATAAAACTGTTACTCTGCAAAATAGAAGACCACCAAGAGCTGATGCAAAAGTAACCACAGATTTTAAGAGAACCTCCTTACCACCTTGGCTAAGAAGGTTATTTTTCAAAGAGGAAAGTTTTGAAGAGATCTTATTTGCCATATAAGAAAAGACATCTCTTTTTTATCTTTCCTAAATATTTTGTATAGGAAGCAAGAGAAATCCCAGAAAAATGCCCAAAATAGAACCTGTTTGATCATAAGACCCCCTTGCTAAAAAAATGCCAGATTAACAAGGTTCTTTTGAAAGGTCTTGAGAAGCATTTCGAGGGAATTGCTCTATTTGAGTGTTGAGGGGAGCAAGAAAACAGGTCCGATCAAAGAGAAAAGCAGAGGGGATGGGATATGCAAATGCAAAGAAGAGAAGGGGAGAAGAAAGGAGGTGACAAAGACACTCTCAAGAAGAGAGAAATACACGCTCCAGACAGTGGCTGATCCAGAAAAAAAATTCAGTTGAGTCATCCTAAAAAATTTCCGTGTTGGGCGGATAGTTAGGTCGAAATTTCCGGATCGGAACCGGGATGAACGGGTAATTAGGTCAAAAATTAATTTTTTTACAAAAACAAAGTTGTTTCGCAATTTATTTATTTTAGATTTGAGTGGGGTCACGTGGATCCGCCATTATCTCTAGAAGAGAGAAAACTGTTCAATATGATTATTCTAGAACAAGTATCATATGGTGTTAACATCCAAATAAAGAACAACATAAATAATCATCACAATCACATTTATGCATTAATTTACTAAGATTGTCTCCAACCAGGGCGCCCTTGGGGGCAACGGGGCCATGACCCACGACCCCCTCCCCCTCCCAAAATCGATGAATTTAAGGATCCGTCATTAAGACAGAATTTGTTTTTAGTAAGTTTAGTATTCACCTCAGCCACATATGCTGCAGCCATGACTAATCTCGTACCAGCTAGCTTTTACCTTTGTAATGGCCTCTCTCTCTCTCTCTCTCTCTCTCTCGTATAGCTAGGAAGATCAAGTGCTTATCATGTCGTTAGAATCATCACTAAATTAAAACTGCTTGCTAACTTCTTGATTTCTTATTTTCCACACATTGATTTGAATTCCTATTATTAGGCTGGAAATTTTGAGATGGAATACTACAGCTGGTAAAGCAAAGGTGTTTGGGACAGTTGGAATTAATTAAAAGAAAGAAACTCCATTGAAGGAGAAGACAAACACAGAGCTGTGAATTGTTAAATCTTTTATTAGATTCTGTTCTTCAACGGTACATAGAATAAATAGCAGAGGTACACACCATTCGGTCATTTCATTTGTGACAAGTTCCAAGCTGAACTTCTAAGACCTACTTTGGGTTCCTCCTCACAGAAGTTGGCTGATTTATTCACCAAGCCGTTGGACTCTCCTCGTTTCAGTGGTTATGCATGTGAGAAACTTGGACTTTGCTCTATCTACCCGATGTCCAGGGTTCGCGCAGGCGCTGATTCTCGACATTTAGTAGATTTCATGGGCCCTTTTTTAACAAAACCAATATCCATAAATAAATGAAATGAATCAAATCGCGTATAAGAAAAGATTAAGGCGGAATCGAATCAATACAATAAAATCATTCATGGGGAAATCAACAGTTTATCGAATACTAATTAACAAATAAATCGTACCAGAACACAGAGGCCGTGTGAGCAGTAGACGGAGGAGAGATGAATTAAATTGTGGATATTTTTTTTTTTAAAGTAGCAGAAAAAAAAATATGAAGATATTTTTTTTTTTTTCTTGAAAGAAAAAGATGCTGGGAGGGGAAGTGGAGCGCAGCGCAGAATGATAGAATGAGAGACGTGAAATTAAATTCTGATAGGGTTTAGTTACAGCATTTATTCAAAATAATTTATATAAAAAAAATTAAAAAAGTAGCACATAGTTACAACATTTATTCAAAATATTAAATTGTGGATATTTTTTTTATAAAGTAGCAGAAAAAAATATGAAGATATTTTTTTTTTCTTGAAAGAAAAAGATGTTGGGAGGGGAAGTGGAGCGCTGCGCAGAATGACAGAATGAGAGACGTGAAATTAAATTCTGATAGGGTTTAGTTACAGCATTTATTCAAAATAATTTATATAAAATTTTTTTTTAAAAAGTAGCACATAGTTACAGCATTTATTCAAAATAATTTATATAAAAAAAAAAAAAATTTAAAAACGTAGCACAAATGATTCGAACCTGCGTCTATAAGGAAGAGTAACCACTCCAAAACCATTACGCCGATACACACTAATGTGAAATTACTGATTGTTGGACATCTTATATAAAAATACAATTGTAAAATATGTAACTATGGGCCCTCTTGTATCGTGGGCCCGGGTCGGTCACCCATCTCGCCCGGGCCCAGGGCCGGCCCTGCTTGCGGGGGTGATAAAGCTTAACGCAGAACACGTGAGATGCTAGCGTAGCAACATAGAAGAATCTGATTGGTTACCATACGTGGCTGGAGGCTCCTCATTGGATGGAACATGTAGCTGCTAGATACGGAGAAAATATAAATAGTTTTTTCCATTATTGTAAAATTCATTCTAATAATAATTTTTCTCTCCAGAGAAAAGGAAAAACCCTAGCAGAAGCTATTCCGCCATCAATGGCGTTTCTTCTGATTTCCTAATTCAATCATCGATCTGTCGTTTTCCTCTTACTTTTCTTTTGTTTGATTGCTTTTCTTCACTCGATTATTAAGTTTTCGACAGCCACTGCTCGGCACTCTTTTGTTTATACATCCTCTCGGTTATATGTATCGACGAGGTAATAGGAAGAATGGTCCATCATGTTAACCAAAAAAAAGCTTTGACTTAGTTCTCTTCTTTCTTAGTGGTTTGACCAGTGTCTCATCTTTCAATTTTTTTATTTTATTTATTTTTTGCAGCTTTGGTCCATTTGACGTTTTGCCAGCCAAAACATAACGGAAAGGGCATGAGTGTTTCCTTAATTGGTACTCCTATATAAAGTTATTCGATTCAGCCTACAATTTTCTTGGTCGAGCAGACATTGAAGTCATGAGTAGAAGAAAATCAACAAGTCTCCCCGATTCTCCCTGCAGACAAAAACATCGTGCTGTCAGTGATGATAGGATCAGCGATTTACCAGACTCAATTCTTGGTCATATTATTTCTTTTCTCCCCACAAAGAATGCCGTGGCCACTGACATTCTATCAAAAAGGTGGAAGCTTTTATGGACCACAGTTTGTAATCTTGATTTTTCTTGTCTTAAAGATTACACCGGAGGAGCTGTAGAACAATTTGTCCAATTCGTTAACAATGTTTTGCTTCTTCATACACCAGCTGGATATTATACTAAGCTTTCTTTAACCTGGGAAACCGGATGCGATCCCTTCTACGTCAATACCTGGATCTGTGACGCAGTAGCTAGGGATGTTCATGAGCTTAATGTTTGTATCGACATTTCTGAACGATTACCCATTCAAGTTCTATCATACTTGTTTACCTCTAAAAGTCTTCGATCTCTAGATCTGCATTGTACCATTTGCATGTCCCCTGAAATTGTGGTTTCTCTTCCAAGACTTGAACGTCTAAAGCTGAGTTCAGTTTATTTTCAGAGTGAAGAAGCTTTTTGCAAACTTTTAGATGGTTGCCCTATGTTAAAATATTTGGTCATACGTATGGATATTTGGAAAATGATAGTATTTGGTTACAATGAAATGGTCGACGATGGTTTTGCATTCAAATGCATAATATCCTCTACTTCTTTGAAGCATCTTGAATTACATGTCTTTGGTAAATGCAGAACTTATACTGCTATTTGCAGTGTTCAATTAGATGCTCCGTCCCTCGAGTACATTATGTTAGATCGTCAGATAAATAGCATCATCATACAACAAAGACTTAACTTTTTGGGTGAAGCTAATATCCAACTTACTCGTTTTGAATATGAAACTGAACTTCCAAATCATTCCGATTCCTTTGTTGAAGCACTTCACGCTTTATCTTGTGCAAAGACTCTAAACTTATCAGAAGAAGCTATTACGGTAAGTTTTTTTTAATGCTTGATGAGATTCTATCTTATATGATATCGTTAATTAATGTCTCTATTGGCCAGGAAATGTTTCAACTACAGCGAAATTGACACAACCTACTTTGACACCATTTTGATCTTGGTGGGACCTCTGTAATGTCTCACATAGGAAATATAGTAGAATGCTCACCCCTATATAAGTGTGAGACATAAATGTCTTGTCAACTCGGGTTAGCCCTTTTAGACTAAGCGAGGACGGCGGTCTAAGTAGTTGACCGGACCATTTATGACTCATTTAGCGCCACCAGGCTTGAGGTTTGGGGGCGTACAGAATGGTATCAAGTCCGACTATCAGACGGACATAAGTGCCACACCGGAGAGGCGGTGGGAGCCACCTCTATAATCCTCTGGTAGGGACGAAACTAGAGCAAGTCCACTGGGACAAGTCTTGGCCATCCTAGCAAGGAAGCCTCTCATTATAAGAGGGGGAGAATGTAATGTCCCACGTAGGAAATATAATGCTCACCCCTATATAAGTGTGAGACATAAAGGTCTTGTCAACTCGCGTTAGCTCTTTTAGACCAAGCGAGGACGGCGGTCTAAGTAGTTGACCGGACCATTTATGACACATATACATAGTTGTGTGTCACTTTTGTTGTGATTGACCCCTGTATAAGTGTGAGACATATAAAGGTCTTGTCAACTCACGTTAGCTCTTTTAGACTAAGCGAGGACGGCGGTCTAAGTAGTTGACCGGACCATTTATGACACATATACATAGTTGTGTGTCACTTTTGTTGTGATTGTAGAATTGCCAATGTCTAAAGATATTCTAAAACTTTTTGTCCTTTCAGAATTTTTTTTACTTTGTTTTGTTTTGTTGTTGTTGAATGTGTCATGTCTCCTTGTAATTGATAGACAAGGTACCTAACCTTTGGATGTATGTTATTCATTGCTCATAGTCATTGTTTTATATAATTTCATTATATAGAGATATAATGCAATTTGGAGGTCTTGGCATTGATTTTTCTCAGGTTCTTAGTTGTGCCACAAACAAAATGCAAACTGGGTTTAACAGATTGACGAGATTGGAGGTGAAAATAGGTCGGAAGTATTGGTCTTCAATACAAGACTTCATAGAACTGTCAAACAATTTAGAAGTTCTCATAGTAAATAAGGTTAGCTAACAATGTCCATGAAGAAAACTTGAATAGAGCAAAAGTATAAACTAAATGCTACTACTCATGATTACTTACTAATGTTGTGAATGCGTTTTCTCTAGGATGCGGGTTATTATGACGATGCGGGTCACTTTAACAACTCAAATTGGACGAAGCCTAATGTAGTTCCTAGATGCTTGTCAAATAGCTTGAGGACAGTTTCAATCGGTGCTTATGATGGTCGTCCTGATGAGCTCGCAATGGTAAAGTACATTATAAAGCATGGAAGTGTCCTCAAAATTATGCGAATTTGTTTTGGTGAATCATTTAGCGGAAGAAAGTATGAGTTGGTTCGACTGATATCTACCTTCCCCAAAAAGTCAACTATTTGTGAAGTAAAATTTGGAGGTTTTGGCTATGAGGACGATGCATTATAACCCTTTACAGCAAAGTTGGTGAAAATGTCCAGAAGATCTGTGCAGTATCTCTCTCCTAGACTTAAATTTGTTGTACTAAATTTCAAATAAAAGTAGAAGACATTTAAAACTATTTAAATTTTGAGTGTTAGATGAATGCTATCTTAGAATGAAAAAACAGGGCAATGAAGAATACTACTTGGTGGCTTTGCTGCGGTGGCAGAGCTACATACAACTAAGGGGGCAACTGCCCCCCTTTTAATCCGGAAAAATTACAATAAAATATGTACAAAACATATCATTTGCCCCCCTAAAATTTTTTATTTCCTTTTAAAAATCTTATTGCCCCCTCTTACCTAAGATGCTGCGTCCAGTCCCTGGCTGATTTGGCACTGGATTCTCTTAAAAACACTTATGTAGACGCCACTAGACTGCCATGTTGGATTTTTCTTTAATAAATCCAATTCTTTATTTATTTATTTAATAAATCCAATTCTTAATCCCCAACCCCCAACCCAAAAGAATCTAGAGGAGTCGGTACTCTTCTTCTTCATATCCATTTCCATTTCTCATTCCAATCAAAGTAATCCATTCAAAACTTCAATTTCTTTTTATTTTATACAAACTTTTTCACTGATGCCGCAATTTATGGAGGAGGAAGAGTGAAGAAGAAGACGACGTACTTCACAAAAAAGAAGTTTCAACTCGGATAGAACAATTTTTTTTTCTTTTCCTTTTTGATAGTCCTATATGAAGAAACTCAAGTTCAAAGAGGCGGGAAAACTAAGCATGAACAAGAATAATATACGCACGCACCTTTTTTCACCCCAAATGAAACTCAAATCCTGGTCGGTTATGATCTTAGTGTAAACCACTAGGTCGATACCTTGTTGGCGGGTTCTTTAGTTTATAGATAAATGTATGTATATATGTTGTACTATAAATTAACTTAAAGTTGAGTTGACTATTATCACAAAATAGGGGATGAATATGGAACTTTAAATATATCAATTATAAGATGAGTTCAATGGTCGAGACATCGTCGGCTGTGGTTAGTTATAGTTATCTGCATACTGACGACTTGGATTCGAGCCTCGTCTGCAGCATAATTAGTGTGTTAAACCTTTCAATTCGGTTGCGAAAAAAATGCTGATGATGAAGTAGATAATTAACATTATAACTCAATCTGCCTCCTCAAGTGTGGGTCTGAAGGGAGAGAGGCCCAACACTTGATTTTTTTTTTTTTTTTTCTTTTTTCGTTTAGGAATTGTGGGTCTGTAAGAAGATAGAGACTCAACACTTGATTTGTTTTTTGTGTTTTTAATTATGTTGGAAGTGGAGTTTGAACTGAGATCTCTTGCTCCGATACCATGTTGAACTACCATCTCTCCTAAAAGCTTAAGATGATACGAGGTAGATAATTAACATTATAACTCAACAAGATTAGTTCAATGGAGATTAATTTAAGTTATACCATGATGAAGATAAGCATCACATATATCCCAAAAAACAATATAAGCAAAGGTATATTATTATAAGATAAGTTCAATAGACATTTTATTTCATTTTCTGCAATAAATCTCTAGTCTTCCGTAAAAAAAAAATCAATGGACATTAATATTATTAATATATACCGTTAAAAAGTGAGAATACTTTCAAAAAATGTACTGTATATTTCAAAATTTCAGAAAAATAAATTGAAATATGTTATGAATATACCACTAAAGATGTGGATGTCCATCAATGTTATGCGAAGGATTAGATACATTGAATATGTAAGACAATCATTTATGTAAAGATAAGATGAAGTTTTATACATTAAGTGTCATTGGTCTTATAAATAGGACAAATAGTTTTATATGATGTACGGAAGAAAATAACAGAGAAAAAGAAAATATCTTTTGTTTTCCCAAAGTTTATGAAAAGTGACGCCATTTTTTTATGCCAACTGAGATAATAGAAAATATCTTTTATATTTTACATATTATTTACCGAATATATAATATATTGCATATTTATTAAATAGATTTAACTATTTAATTTATTCTCGATGTTCCAAAATACGAGAATTCACTCGCGTGTTAGAGCCAACCCGGGGCTGGACTATATATAGTGAGTAGCTCCAATAAATTGAATAAACTATTCATCGAGCGTAACATTTACATTCAACATATTAATTCCGGAATTACACCACCATAAATCCGAAACTGAACTCTGTCGATTATAGGATATAACTTATTCTCAAAGTGTCGAGTCATTAAGTGTCCATTGATATAATCATTATGTACAGACTAACTCTCCATAGACTATCGATAATGAAGCGGGAATGTTTCGTAAACCTTCTTCATTACATCTTATCCTTATTTACCATTAACCCACTAGTGATCAATTAGTTCATAACCAATATGAACTCCGCGGATCAATCTGTTTCAAGGATTAACAAATAAGGGATAGTCTTTTGACTTCCTGCGGGAAGGCTTTAGATTCCGTACCTGAGAAACACACTCTCTACTCATTCCCGAATAGTATTGACGTGAAGGTGACTCAGACCGTGCCGCTTATAAATCTTTAACGAACATATCTAGTCCTATCTAGAGACAAGCATGAGTCTGCAATCACTTCAGGATTAAGATTGATCCATATATGATCATCTTGTGATTTAATAATATTTCTCAATCACGAAATTATATGAGAAATACGGATTAAATCGGTCCAGTTCTATATGACTACAGTCTACATCATATATAAATGCCCCACTTAGATAACCAATATCGACGGTTCGGATAAGAGACGGTCACACCATAAAGTGTTTTGGGCGCATTATTGGTGGTTTAATCAATTGCCCACATACTTTGATTAAGTTCACCACGGACTAGCAGTTCAAGTGTATCACCATAAACTTAATCCTCATGTGTGACACGCACTAAGTTATATGGCTACATATGATACAACTTGGGTTTTCAGTAGTGTATTACTTATAAGCACGAATCAATTAATAAGATGCGAATAATTCCATCATTTATTAATCATAAAAATAATTACAAAAATTGTCTTTCGGACACTACATCCAACAAATAGGCCATTGGAGAATATACAATGTTCCCTGCCTGATACCTTTCAGAATCATATCTGAACCCTTGTAGACATTCACCACTCCACCCTCACCTTTAAACCTGAACCATTTGCTGTTTAGAAGACTAAGAGATATCAAGTTCTTGGTCATCAGTGGAACATGTCTAACCTCCTTCAATGTGTAGAATCTACCATCATCTGTTCTTAGCTGAATTGAGTTAATTCTCACTATTTTAATAACTAGATATGAAACGGATGGTGTAGATCTAACGTAATCCAGTGGACGGTCGAGACTTAACATATACATGAATAGCACTGAATACACTTTATTGAGGTATAGTTGCAAACTAGTTTCATAAATTAAATAAAAACTTATCAATATATAGAGTAATCGTGTTTGATGCAAAATTAATTAAGAATTCCAACACACGATGCAAGACAATATGCACAAGTTTGTTCCCGAAAAAAGACATGCCTTCTTTGTTGAATATATAATATATTAAAAATAAAATTGAACGGTTAGATATATAAGTGAACAATGATAAAGTAATTAGGAGTAATTTCAACGTGCGCATAAATATTATGATGCAATAATGATTTGTGGGTTATAACAAATGAAGGGTGGTTGGCGATTGTGTTTTTATTCACATGGGGTACAGCTATACTTCTTGTACCATAACTCATTTTGAAAATGTTACTGAGAAAAGAAAACGATATAGGTCATATAAACAATATTTTGAATTTCAATTCCATCAAGTGGCTGTAGTTTAGTGGTGAGAATTCCACGTTGTGGCCGTGGAGACCTGGGCTCGAATCCCAGCAGCCACAAACATTTTTTCTCTTTTTATTTTCGCAGATGCAGAAAGAATACTCAATAATATCATTACAAGCTCTAAAGGTACATGTAACTTTTTGCAGATGCAGAAAGAATAATCAATAATATCATTACAGGCTCTAAAGATACATGTAAATGAAGGATTTACAAAATATTTTTCTCTTCCAGAGGAAAATTTTAAAACTTACCATTGCTTTGAAAAATCATTTTCGATTTGCTTCAATAAACTTTCCTGATGGGCTAGAGAATCTTCAGAATGAAATGGTTCTTGTTAATTTCACTCTCTCTGGCGGATGTCCGGCCATATTCCAGGCTAGTCCGGTTATAGTTGGCGTTTCATTTTCTAATAATATTGGTTTTTGTTTCGGTGAATTTTTTTTTTTTTTTTTTTTTTTTTTATCTTTTTATAAAAAAGATGACTTCTATCGCCTTCATCTACCTTGTAAGAGCAACTCTAGTGGTGTTTATGAGATAAGTGTGTTGATAGTTGATGTTTGGCTGACGTGGCGAAAGATAAGTGGAAGATAAATATAGAAGGATTGTAGAGATAATTATTGTGTGATGTGATGTTGTAATGGTGATAAATATAAAAGGATTGTAAAGATTATTTATGTGTGATTAGATATTGTAATAGTGGTAAATATTTTGAATTTATTAATAAAATAATATTAAATATTACTTAAAAGGGGTTTGGCACATTTTTCAAGATAGAACATGGTCTTATTGTCTAATGGACTAGATAATCTCAAAAAACATCTATCTATTTTGCTTCCACTACATTACATTTGGCTAAAGAATTGCTCTATTCTCACAAAAAACCAAGGAGAAGAGTAGATAATCGGAATCGTGGTGAAGAGATCGTCATTTTGGTAGCAAGGTTTCAGAGTTTCGTAAAGACATGGTTTTGGCTCTGAATCTAGAATGTTGAAGATTAGATCTTGTTTTGGTGTTCTAGTTGATCAATTAAGTAGTTTAGATTGTTTAGAAACCTTTGATCACAATTAATTTAGGTTTCTTGTTGATCAATTAGGTTTGAGTTGGAGTTCAAGAGTCTTTGCAGAGTTCTTGAAGGTTTGGCTTTGGTTTTGCTTGCTAATATGGTAAGAGACTCTTTCTAATGTTTAATTAAGGTTTTATGATGATAGGGTTGAGTTTTGACATGTTTTGGTGTTAAGAAAAATTGTGCTTAAATGTTGTAGTTAGTGTGTAGTGCTATGGTATGATATAGTACTGTTGTGCTGCTATTTTGCTGTGTATTTTGTTGTTAAATTGATTGGAAAGGGGTTAGAGATGGTGCGGAATCGTAATGTGCAGAAATGCTCCCAGGTGTCGTAGGCCGTGGCCTATCAGATGCTGAGAGTTTAGAGTTTTATGGAGGTGTCGTAGGCCGTGGCCTATGATTTATAGGCCGTGGCCTATCTGATTTAGAGAGTTCAGAGAATTCTGCTATGTCATAGGTGCCGCCCTATGATTTACAGGTCGTGGCCTATGGCACAGAAATGATGTTTTGACCGTTTTTACGTATTATCGAGTGTAGTAATTTGGGATTGGTTCCTAACCTTATATTAATGATATAAACAAGTTAAATGAACACGAACAAGCCTTGATTAAGCTTCTGATGCGTTTAGTTCCGGCACCGGATGTACTCTTCCATAGAGTTGAAGTTCGGGACTGTCGGAAGGGTATGAATGGCTTGTGCTTTGAGGAATTAGCATTCACTACTAGAATTTTCCGGATTTGTGATGGTGGTTTTCGTCACAAATTCGTCACAAACGAGCGTTCTTGATGAATTTGCGACGAACCTATTTCCGTCACGGAACAACCCGTGGCAATTTTTTGAGTCGAAATTAACCTTGTCACTAAGTTTTGTGAGAAAATTGTGACAAAAGCAATATTTTGCAGCACAGCTGTGACAAATTTTTTTGTGATAAATCTACGACAACATTCATAATTTGTGACGAAAGTGGGGCGGAATTTATAGCGGGTTTGTGATAGAACGTTGTGCCAAAGTTGCTACGTAAGATAACGACAAATTTGTGACAAACGACTGCGACAAGTTTGTGACCAAATATATTAACGGAATTGTGACAATCTTCTTTCACGAGTATGAAATAAATTTGTGACGAATGCTTGCGACAAAATTATAACTGCATGTAGTGACAATTTTACCACCAAATATTTGTGATAGTTTTCTGTTGAAATCTAAAATAAATTTGTGATAGCAGTCTACGATAAATTTGTGACCAAACAAATCAATATTCGAAATGATTTTAGGATCACATTTATATTCATATTTTTTATATAAAAAATAATATCTAGTACTACAAATGCACTTCAAAACAATTGAAACGCATACAAAATCATAAAACAAAAAGAACCAAAATCATTTGATCCATAGTCAAAAAGCATCTTCAACATGAAATCAAAAAAATTCATAATTAGTTGACAATTTCGATAAACTAATGTTTTTTTCACTAAAAACAACTCAATTTCTTGTGAACGAGCATTGTTCTTTAGAACCATATTGAGTAGTCATCACATTCAGAATATCGACGGCCTCACACAACGTCATGACTTCTTCCTTCTTCCCACATCTTTTGTAGCTCATAATTTTCTTGAGTTAATTGTGTAAACTGTTCAGTAAGCTCTTGTACACGAGGATCTGGCACCTGAGGAATCAGAGCAGAATGAAAAGATGATGAAATGTACTTTCCAGTTAAGTTCCCCAAATCGGATAATGACTCTGTCGTGAACCTATCATAATTTGCACAAATAAGATGTGAAGCCTATTAAGAAAAAATCCCCATTCCTAATCTCCTATTTAGTTCATCTCCAAAAATAAAATAAAAAAATTATATCTCTTCACATCAGTCGCCTGACAAAAGTGCTGAGAGATCACTCAGTTGAAATGCTAACATAATACTATCATTCAGAGAATTATCATCCAAGGAGACAACGAAAAAATCTTGAAAACAAATCTAAAGCAAGTATTTTGAACATGTTTGACAATCATTCTACACCTCAACCATTAATAAAACGGGATTCAAGGTTGACATGACATTGAACGACCTCATACCCAATTAGAGAAAAGATTCGCTTTCCTCATGTTTTAGAACAGAGCCAATTAAAATTCTTCCTGCATATCAACAAAAGAAGTATGAGGAACATAAATAAATAAAAAGATCCACACAGGCAAAGAACAAATTCTGAAATCTTATCTACGCAACCATTCAAATAATAAGTAGCATTCCTAGTGCAATGCCTTAGGACAAACCTTGATTATCACCATCATCGACCAAAGAACCGTTGATGCTCTTGAATAGCTCACATAGTGCTTCGGTTTCACTAACACTGACTACAAATAACATTGAAGAAAAGAAATTTACAATGGCCATAAATAGGATCTTAGTCACCTATATATTTACCAATCGTAGTTCCATTTTCAATACATATACCCATACAGGAAAATGAATCGAAATAACCATTTCAATAACCACTCTCATACCAAGTGTAAGACAAAGAAAGAATCCAACAATAGGACAAAGACATGTCTTTGCATATAAAAAAAGGCATTTAAGGCCAACAAGTGAATCAAAATTCATGGTTAACAACTTGAGGAATACAACACAGTCAGAAAGCAAGGATTTACAATAGACTAGCCTAATGCAACAAGGTAGAATCAGAGCTTCTGGATCCACAGAGCAGCAAACTAACCTACACAAGCAGCTTCCATGTCTAACATCAAAACAAAAGTCAATCGTCAATATCTCAGGACTAATTCATGTCACAAAACCAAAACCTTCATCCTTCTTCGAGCAAAAACATTACAGCATCATAACAACGTCATCACATCAGAAAAAGAACAAATCAGCCTACTTTTAGATAATGATGTAACACCTTGTAAAGTAATGTAACAACAACTACTCCAGAAGCATGGGTAATGGCATTTAAGCTTTCCTTTCACAATGACAAAATGACTAATATCCTGGGTCACGGTGCTTACAAATAGTAGCTTGTTCCATATCTTTCTATGTATCTACATTTACCCTTCCTTTCACTTGTCTCCTGTACATATTTTTGTAGGATATAATGTATGCCTCAATATGGTTTAGACACTAAAATTAGTTACTAAATTCAATGTAATTTCGCCAGACACAAAAGAGAATAACATGAAAAAATCTATTCTTAATTGTTATGGCATTAGTCGTTCAAGTAGAACGTAAATTTGGGTATTAACATTCAAATGCACCAAAAAATCTAATCTTGGCATTCTTTCCAATAAAATATGTCAACTTTGGGATAAAATCAAGAAATTATATAAGCCCTTCCAAATATTGTACGTTATAGCATATTTAGTGATAGGATAGGGCAACAAACTTAAAAAGAGCTTTCAATTATTGTCTTTGTGCTAAGATTTGAAGCTTACCGCGGGTTAAAGGCGCTCTTTCTCAAAGTTCCATTAGAACATTGGCATCGGAGATTGAAGAAGACGATTTTCTGGTTGTTCAAGAAGGCGGTTGATGGCAGCGGATGGGAACAGAGACTTCGATGGTGGCGGCTTTTAGGGTTTCGGCTACGGAGGGATGGAGGATCTAAGACATTGATACAAACATCGTGCTTACATTGAGTCACCGGTCGGTGTACTTCACGGCAACGGCAGCTTTATGACCGGAAAGCGAGCTTCACGGCAGGCAGAGTGAAGACGGAAGTTTTTTTATTGGAGGAGGGGGAGGTGGCTATTGGATTTAGGATCGGAAATGAATTTTGGATGCAGTATGATTTTTAATTCAAAAAAAAATCATTTTAGGGTGAAAAACTTATTTTTCTGAGATTTTTTTAGGATTCTATTGGCACACCCCTAATTATTTTTGACACCACATTAATATCGGCACTATAAAAAATTACTTCGACGCCCGGTGATTTCTTATAAAGGAAACGTCGGTGCCACTGGTGTTCCTTGTTGAACACTAAGAACACCGGTGGTACTAACGTTCCTTTTATAAAAGTGTTACAATTTAAACGTCACTTCACGACTTTCCACTTTGGTGTTCCTTGGCACCGGCGTTTTTCATCGAAAAAATAATCAAAAATGGGTGACAAGAGTAATTAAGTGTGTGCCAATAGAACCCGCTTTTTTTTACAATATAGAAGTGAGCTCCACTGCCATGTCATCTCCAGATCAGATACACATCAGGTTGTGTATTAGGTTGTGGCTCCCCTATTGTGGTTGTAGCATTGATGTTTCAGGCTTTTTACCCTACCAGTTTGATTAATACCTACCCGGGTATCGGTGTGGTGGTTTGACCGGCGGGTTTAACGAGCCGTTTGCTTTCATAAACCATAGTTATCAGACGTGGCTCAGTCATTGACCTCACAAAAGCACTGGGTCACTTGGTTATTGGTTCAACCATTGAGTCACCGATTGAACCGGTGGAATATGTATATTAAATAATATATTATATCTTGAGAATATAAATTTTGATAATTAATAGTCAATAAAATACTGATATTAACTTATGTATAATATTTTGAGTTATCATTTTAGAGTGTCAAATTATAGTTTATTATTAAAGAATATGCGGGGTATTGTAAATCTAAAATATATCTGATTTAGGAGAGTTTAATAATTTTAGGGATGAGATTTTCGCCACTCACAATTGCTTGTAAAAAAAATATATTTTGTTACTAATCCATCAAAATGTTGTCTTCCTGATAAAATATACTTCTAAAAAAAAGGATGTGGACTGTTCCAATTAGCAAAGAACTAGCTATGATAAATTTTGTGACTAATCAAGTTTATCACATATTTGTGTCAAAAAGGTGTTGAGGCAATGAAGGTTTGTGACAAAATAGTCGTCAAATTCTTGTCACACGTATTTGTCAAAAATGGGTCACAAGTTCTAATACAATATTTATTTTTGTGATTTGTCACTAAACAATTGAAACTTTGTCACAAATCACCAACGAAATATTTTCACAACTTTTTCGTCACAAATTCTCGCCACAAATTAGTGGTTAAAAACATGTGGTCCAAAAGTTCCAATAGTAACGAATTAGCTACAAGATTTTTTGCGACGAAAACACTTTATCAAAGATTTATCACAAAATATGGCGCTGAAATTTGGCGCAAATATTTGCGACAAAATGGTGACAAAAAGTTTGCGACGTACATTTTTTGGTCGCATTGTCATCATGATTCGTGGTAAAAATATTTTTTTTTATATTTTGTCACAAAATAGTAGCAAATATGTCTCAAATTAGTGACGAAATTTTTGCGTCACAAATTTCCGTCACAAATCCGCGAAATTCTAGTAGTGATTCCTCAATGTCTGTGTATGTGCTAGGCCTTGTCCGTGTCTAGTGGTTTAGAAAAGGGAGTAGTAGAGGTGAGGGAGTTTACTTGAAAATACTTAGGTGGCTAGTTAACAATTAATAATAATAATAAACGTTCGTCTGTAGTTAAAAGACTAAACATCGTAACATTCTTGCTAAGGCACCTAGCTATATCGCAATGTGTGGGCGGTCAGATAAAGTGAATAACTCAGCTGGCCTATAAAAGGCTAAATGGTAGGGGACTGCGCCGAACGTGTACACTATCGGGTCTTAACCCGTGGCTATTGGTGTGATCCACCGATAGGTTGCAAACGATACCTCGTGGTGGGTAGCACCATGCATTGTGCCCTTGAGTGCAGATGTAACAAAGATAAATTAAGCTAGAAACAGTTAGTCATGACATGTTGATGAACATGAAGTGAACCCTAGAATTGTGTCGGTCACACAAGGATAACTTAATAATAATAACATGAACCTTTCGTTGTAAGACTTAATTATACATTAGTTTCTTCCTCTTGCTAAATACTTTGTACTTACCTCAATTGCATATGTTGTTTTGTGTGCTTTTGGGGTGAGAAGACGAACATGGAAAGCCTTGAGCTCGTTGAGTAGTTCGATGATGTTTTGATGACGTTGATGCCATGATGATGCTTTCTTTTTTACCTTTCTATTAAATGATGTACTAGATTATGTTGTACTTTTATTTCAAGTTTGTAAGACAAGTGTTGTATCTTTATTTGGAACATCGTACGTTGTAAGCTTTATATCGTTATTGTAAGATTTTCCTTTCTACCCCTAGTCGGTTTGTATTATATTCTTGGAGACATTTATGATTTTACCCGAGTCTTTTTGGCTTCCGTTGCTTTAATTTTGTACGACGGCGTAGAGGCTGGCGTATAATATTAGATTTTTATTTAATGTTATACGGGCCGAACGTTCTTCCGGATAAGGAGCTCGGTATCCAGGAGCGGGGCGTTACAAGGGTAGATGAGATAGGGTAAGGAGGGGTAGTGTAGGGCAGTGTAGGATGGGTAGAGAGGCCGGTAGGGTGTAATGTGGTGATGGGTAGGGCAAGTAGGTATGGAAGGGTGGGTAAAGTATGATAGGTGGGTATGATATGGTAAGATGGGTGTTGCATGGGGTATGGCTACCTCACCCACTCCACATAACATTACCCTTTCCACCCTACCCTACGCATCTTACCCCACCCAAACCTATTATACCCCTTCACCCTGTCAAACCGATCACTCGGTGTCACTTAGTATGAAATTTGATTAATTACATTCTTTCACGTTCTTAAGAATCCAAATGCTGTGATGGAATGTGTGCATTCCATTCTATTACATTCATTTCTTTCAAATGATCTCAATCGTGCGAAACAAACATGTCATTAGTGTGTTGGATGAATAAGTCCGGTGGTTAATTTGTTGTCTACCTTTTTAAAAAAAATTAAGCGAGACATTTAATTTTTTTTTTGTTGAAGTAATCATTTAATTTTTATGTGGTTGGTTTGTTCACGAAATAGCATGTTAGATGCCGGATTTCGTTGGCACGGTATTATTTTAACAAAACTAAATCGTTTCAATAGTAAACAATTAAAGAAAAAAAATGCATGACCCCAACTCAATACATATAGATCCGCCTTTGTTTTTATAGACAACAAGAAAACAATGCAAGAGAGAAAGAGGATGTGCTATTAAATTACAAAAATTTATTAGAAAAAAAAATAGTCATCTAAATACGAGAATATGAACTTGTTGATGTGCCCTTAAATTACGTGTCGGGCACGTGTCAAGCAATCTATTGCCGTTTGATCTCGATTTTCGAACGAGCCGTTACATCATAGCCCAGAAAATGTAAGAGGAAAGGAGACTATGTATCTAATTATACACTTATCCACAGAACATAGTATACTACTACATCCATTTTGGTACCTCCAACTTTGAAAAGCATGCATGATCTATTTACGCAATGAAAAGAGTTATGGTATAACAATTAATGATTTCAAAGTTACACAAAATAGAGGGACGAGAAGGAATTCATCAAACGCTTTGACTCGACCGTAACCTGAAATCACTGTAAGTATTATTAGGGTTAGATCATTCATCAGCCGGTTTAATGATTCTTCGTCCCTTACCCAGCAACTGTTCGCATCCGCCTCTGCAACCATCTTCACAAGCAGATGCCGTCGCGTTTATTAATCTCAAACATATCGCCTTACAATCTTCAATGCAAATCGGGGATACACGTCTGCCGCTTACCAATTCTCCTCCTTTTGATAATAGTAATAAGAATACGCAAATAACGATACAGTTTCTCAAATCGGGTTGAGAATGGTCCATAAAATTCAACTTTTCATTTCAAGCAAAATCTCTACAAGAACAATTGAAAGAAAAAAAAATGTATACTCAAAAAATTCTGAATCGAAAGTCTAAGAAAGAGAGAAAAACAATCTGCAAAACTACTTTGTTGTTAGATATAACCCATAAATTTCTACAGAACTACGAAAAGCTAGCCGAGAAATAGATACCATCAAACAAATATAGCCATGTATGTGTAAGAGAATTAATAAGAAAGGAGTCAAGAACCGGCCACATGTTATTTAAGGCAAGAAATGGCCGGGTGTGTGGCTCAGAACTCCCATGTCTATTACTCATTTCGCCCCATTTTATTTGTCCACGTTTTCATTTTGGTTTGTTCCAAAATAAGTGTCCATTTTGTGCATTTATTGTGAAATTCCTTCAAATGCCCTTCCATCTTTACAATATTTACAATAAAAATTGTGTAGTATTAAATCATTCAACAACTGCATAAAAGGCATAAATATAAAAATATTAGATCATTTAATGAGATTCAAAACATTAACTACATTTTTTTAATCAGTGTGAAAAATCAAACGGGACAAATACAATGGGACGGAGGGAGTATTTTTTTCGTTCTCTCAAAAAAGTTGAGTGATTATTGCATTGTAAATCCACATGGAGTGATTTGACCGTGAAATAATCGAATTACACAATTTAAATCCAATTTGAATACAAACGGTCTTGATTGTGCCATGTAGTCACTCTCCATATGTGGAGGGACTACCTGAAAATCACCCCAAATTAAACGATACCAAAAGTCTACATAAATATCATTTTGCTTGTATCCACCAGTGATAAGTTGATTAGATTTAGAAAATTGTTTGTTGAACCAATTAAACACTTATTCGAAAAAAATAAGTGATAATTAATTAAATGGTGTTCGTTAATATTTTTTCACATCACTTAACTTGTTCAGCACATTTGAATTATTCTTTAATTTAGCGTGTAAGGGGCCGTTTGTTAAATCTGAAGTCTGAAGTCTGAATTCTGAATACATTAAGTAACTGAATGATTTAAGTGCTGATATCAATTAGACTGCTTGATAACACTTTAAATTTGAAATCAGAATATGTTACATATATACACATATATACATGTATACATATATACACGCACAAACACACACTCTCTCACCCTATATATATATATATATATATATATATATATATATATATATATATATACATACACACACGTTTAATGCTATGGTTATTATACTAAATTTCACGCATAAGTTTAGTTATTTATGTGTTTCAAATAATATTTCATAACTTAAAAGTATAACCCATTTACATTATTTTTTTAAGATAAATAAATTCATGGGTAATACTAAATATAAATATATTTTAATCAAAGTAATTACTTTAGTATGGAAGAAGAATAAAAAGATTTTATAAAAAAAACATAAAAAAAGAAAAAGAAAATAGAAAGTTTGATAGAAAAAGGAATGTGCATACGTGGGATTGGAAAAAGGAACTGCATAGAATTTGTTTTTTTTCAGACATAAGCATGTCAAGAGGCGTTGAAAACTTTTGCATTTTTTCAATGTGAAATTAAGTGGTTCTTAATTAATTAAGATGTATTAAAATTATTAACAAACACCACTAAATATAACCACCATTTAATATATTTAGAATAAGTACTTAATCTGATTACCAAACAGGCCCTAAGTTTTCAGCAATCTACTCCTTACTTATATCTGAAAATGAAGTTGTCCCCCACAATCCACGTTCCCACCTTTGCCGTATTTCCTATTTTATGCAACTTCTACTTGTTTTTTTTTTTCTTCCAAATTTATATAGGAAATGTGTTTAGTTTCAAAAATAATCTGTATGCTTTATACGACTTTATTTTTGTAAGCACAGTTATCATATATATATATACTAGCCACAAACCCGTGCATAATGCACGGGGATTTCAAAACTAAACAATTATGAAGATGAGAACTCATGAAATATTTAGGGGTTTTATCGGCACACCACTTTTTAGTATTGGCACCTATTACTCCGGTACCACAAAAATTACTCGGCACCACGGTTATTTTTAATGAACGGAACGTCAGAGAGCACTGACGTTGCTATTGAAATCAAACATCAGTGACACTGACGTTGGTGTTCAAAAACGAAAGTCAGTGGCACCGACGTTTACGTTATAAAAGTGTCGCAACTTAGAAACGTCAGTCCACTGACTACGTTTTTGAATGACGTTGGTTTTCCACATCAACGTCAGTGCAACTGACGTTCCGTTCATCAGAAATAATAATAAAAAAATGGGTGTCAATAGTAAAAACGGGTGTGCCGATAGAACCCCCAATATTTAATGACAAAAAATTAGTTTCAATAAGCAAGTAGTGCTAAGTATTTATCAAATACCACATTGAGTATGCGACTAAGCAATTGTTACACATATTTTTTTTCCATTGAAACCTTATATTTAGTCATGTGTCCTCAATTGTTACAACTCAAATGCTTAAAATTGGAAACTGACTCAAACTTATATCCTATTACAACAGAAATTAAAATAAAATAAAAAAGTAGTTAACCAAAAAGAATGTAACTAATCACTCAAAGCAACAAAAAAAAAAAATGGACAATGATAGATTTACAAACTCTGTGCTACAGAGTTTCTACCGAAAATGTTTTTTTAGCTGTTGTTTTAACTCTTGGTTTTTTGTGTACTTAAAAAAAATCAAACATACGGATGTGATGGTTTCCAGAAACAGTTATGTAACCCACATTCTGTGTATCACTGCCCAAACCTCATTGAATCATATTCCATGAGCGAAAGGACAAACATAAAACTACTCACTGAATAGTGAACATGATCTATTTATAGGTTAGCGAACATGACTCAAATGTTTGATTTACATACGTAAGCGTACCACGATATTTGATTTACATACGTAAACATAAGGAATAATGTAACTTGTATCATTCCTGCTAGCTCCATCGATCATGAATCATTTGTTATCTCCTTCCCTATTTCATTCTTCCGTATTGCCCTTAATAGGAATGTGCCTGCAAAAATCAATGTAAATTGATTGAATTTTAATCGGCATGAGGATGGTGATGGTTAGTAATGACAACTTTGGGAAGTTGAAGTGTAAATGTAGAACACATGATGGCAGATCACACACATGACGAATGCCAAAAGAGTAATATAATTCTGAAGCACAAAGATTTGAAATAATTCACGGGCTATATATAGGACAAAAGGCAAAAGACGCATTAGAAAAGAGCCCTAAATTTGAAAACAATAAGGAAGATCATTCTCATACATAAAAAAAAACAATAAATTCTATCATGGTAGATCGAGCTTTCCTCCAAAACGGTTGAGCCAATTCAAAGACTTATTCAGATTAGGCTACAACATAAAAGAGCCAATTATAACAATATGCCAAGAGCTTCAAACAAAATCCTTTCCAATTAATAAAAGGGAGAGAATACGGCTAGCTCAAAAGAAAAGGAATTATCTAATGGAAGCATTTGAAGTATTCAACAAATGAATGGTGGTCAAGGAGTATCATGGAATGTATGACAAAGGTTTCAAATCAGGCCACGATACGTAAATGTTAGCAATAGAGAGTGCAATTGCAAAATTATCAATAATGCATATCAAAATCACAAATAAGCACACGAAGATATATATTATTATAAAAACCGACATGTCATAAATGCGGTCTTTATATGGATTCAAAGAAGAAGAGTAAGCAGAAAGGGAGGCAAATAATAAACTGTTGAGTATATGATGATAGCAAATGATGAGGTGGTGTTCCTCGATCTCGCATATGAGGTGATCATCTACGTACAATAGTACACTTGCCACAACCACAACGTCTTCTATCATTATGCTCTCTCCAATTCGCTCCATGGCTTCATCAATCAGTCCACCGGTATGGCTCAAACAACGGTTGACCTTTAAAATAAGACATGTACAAAAAAAGATCAAAAATGTTATAGGAGAATTTTATAGAAGTAGCATCACCTGATGAATCTAACACAATATTCATGATTGGGAAGAGAAATAAATAAAAATTAAACACGTTACTACCACCTTTACATATTGTGGGCAAACATTTAACAAATTCTAACAATTGGAATACACCATCACCATTTTTGGTGCTCACTGAACAATAACATCAATTGCATCACACAATATTAGATCTATATTCATAAATATGTTCAATAGTTGTAATGTTAATTCCAAGTCATAGAACATAGAGCACACAATCATATGCTTTAGTTTGATGGCAAATGTACTTCATTTTTTTATTAAAAAAAATTCACACACTTGAAGAGGCAGTAAATCTATACTAAATTAAGGGAGAGTTATTCAAAAGGACAAAAAGATTGTCAACTTCCCTAGAAAAAAAAATTCCTACATAAGACTGTGCTTCAACAACCAAGGTCTTTGCAAGATCTTCTTGATCTTACGCAATTGTTCACGATTGGACCGGAAGAATCTCAAAAACAGATTCCAAGAGAAAGGAAGGAGTTTTCATTTATCTCCTAGTATATTTCTTTACCAATCGACTTTGCAAGCATAATCATACCAGTTCAAGAAAAACAAAACATCAACAATCAATTTTCAATTTTACTGAGAGAACCAATGCTTATTCACGACAAAAAAAAAAAAAAAAAAAAAAAAAATCAAAGCTAATAAAAAGCCTAATTGCTAAACGATGTGATGTCGACATAGATTTATCATCAAAGCAGGATAAAAGTACCAACAGACTTCAAAATGTCATGGTCAAGGCTCTTGCTTTTGGATTCATCAGCATTGACACCCCATTTTCTACAACAATTTCCACTCCACAATCCACTGAAATGTCACGAGAACTAATTGAATCCCTCCTCCCGGTTCTCTCAGCAATTCTGCAATTTCAGGATGAAAATTGACTGCCAACAGTTTTGTAATTGAATCCATTCGCTGCAATTTCAGGGATGAAAATTTTGTGAGTCGGCTAATTAAAAGCGTTAGTATATTGACACAAAGGATTACGAGCAGAGAGATAGGAAGCCATATATTATCGCCCTATTAACTTTGACAATCTGCTGCACAAAATGAAAGCATGTCATAGATCTATAACTACTATTCCATTAACAACATACTCACGAAAGAATATATAAATTGCAGTCCTCAATGAAATAGATTTCGTAGAACTTAATACGATTCACGGCTGAGAAATCAGTATGTTTTAGGAAGTAATCATTGGAATCACATTAAAGCTCTGAGTATCCTACTTTCACACAATTAACTTGAGCTTTTGATGGAAAGAATTAGTGATAGTTGATTACCAAAGGACTGCCTCATACGGTGTTGTGGTTGATACCACTACTATTATTACACCATGTCAAAGAAGTGCTGGAATACTTCTTTAGAATTCGGATTCATGTCACACAATTGCCTCTCCTAAGACAAACAAACAGCGAAGAATTAATTAGAACTGAAAGCTTTCGACAATGCATTATAAAGATAAAATAGTATCGGGAAGAATCGAAATCTAAATTTCACTTCCAAATATAACAAATGAGAGTATAAAAGTTCTGAATTTAGAATACTAAGGATGTGCGCATCCACTTGAAGAACTAACTATGAATTACCAAAACCGGTTTACATCATTAACATACCTACATTAATGAAACATAGCCGTCAGTGATGATACAATTAGTCATAATTTTTCCCTTCCATTTTGTGTTTGGTCGACTCTGGAAAAAAAACCGCTGCAAACAATTAAATAATCTTAACAGTAAATTGTTCAGGCTGTCGCCAAACTCGAGGGATGTTTCCATGCACCAAGGGATTATTTTTTGGGTTTACGGTTCGTAAGCAGTAATATTTAACTCTGATTTGCGAAAGAATTTTTGGGTTTATGAATCAAATAATTTAAAAGGAGCAATTTGGTTTACACATTAAAGAGGATGAAAAATGCAGAAAGACCAACAAACAGATGAATACAGAGGAACTGTTTTAAATTGATGCCAAGTTTAGATCAAGACCAATGATGTTTATGCAACCGCAAACCCAAGAGAAAAAAAATCAGTAAATAAGGCCATGGAGTATATCGAAGAAAAAGGCTAGAATTGTTCTTACGGTGCAAATCCCGTGTAAAATGAATGTCCGTGAAGGAGGGTTTGAGGTTGTCCGCGAAGGAGGGTTTGAGGTTGAGAGAGGAAAAATTGTATTGAAGCATATCAGTGAATGGAAAGTCTGACCTCTTTCTCATAATTTCTATCTTCAACCCGATCCCGACACCTCCGCGATCCCGATTTGTGTGATGTGAAACACACTGTTGATTGTAGAAGGGTGGTGATGATCTCCTACTCCGTTTAGGGTTTGGAGGGAGAGCCGTTCTCATTGACAGAATGCGCATTCGAGAGGATTTTTATTTTATTTTAATTTTGATCGTTGTTGAATAACGTGAGCAGATAAGATCGGTTCGAAACTCTTCTAAACGGGTATTCTTCGGGTTTGGAGTGGGTCAATTGGATAATTGGGTTAAAAGCGCTCCTCTTTATATATATATATATATATATATATATATATATATATATATATATATATATATATATATATATATATATATATATATATATATATATATGTATGTCTCGCTTTATACGACTTTATTTTTGTAAGCACAGTTTATCATATATATATATGTGTGTGTGTGTGTCTGTATATATGTATATGTGTACGTATATATGTATATACAGGGGCAGTTGCACGTACCTGTACACATATGAGACAACCGACCCGCTTAATAAATTGTCACAATAGATACAAAAGAATTTTTTTGAAGGAAGATACAAAAGAATCACTACAAAAAACAGGCCTTTTCGTGACAAACAAATTCGTCGCTAAAAGTGAAAATATTCGTCAGCAAAAGTTTTCGTGACAAATTTTTTTGTCGCGGCATTTGTTGCGTAAGCAGCGACGCTAAAGGTGTCTCTTGTGACGATCAGTGAAACTAGTCATTAAAAGAGTTCAATGGCGATAAATCTCATATTTTTGTCACCAAAGTTTTTCATGACAAACCTCCATCTTTCTCACCAGAAGGTTTTTCTTGCGACGAAACTTTTGTCACAAAATAATGAACATTTTATCACCAATTCAGTGTTGTTGTCACCAAAAGGTATAAACACATTTTTACATTAATGGTTAATATTGACAAAAGCTTTGTCACTAGAAGTCATATTTTAATAATAATAATAATAATAATAATAATAATAATAATAATAATAAATAAATAAATAAATATTCAAAAAATAGAAAACTATTATTATTATTATTATTATTATTGAAAATTTTAATTAAATAATAATAATAATAATCTACAACCTATAAAAATATACACATACCCTAAAAATGAATTAAAAAAATAATACAACACACAATTAAATATTAAACAATTATTAACAATCATTTTGCAAGTATACAAAAACTTAACATCAACTCTAAAAATTTCAAAAAATACTTAAAAAATTAATAAAGGATGATAAATCGGATATTTTATCAAACACATGAAATATATGAATATCTCTTCATATATTTCATTCTACATAACAAATGTATGTTATGTTATATATGAAAAGTCAGGAAGAAGAAGTCTAACAACCTGAATGAAGCCTGATAAAAACGGATCCTCTAACTAATTGTAAAAGGCTTTTTGGCTTCACGATCTGTATAATCGAAGAAAATTAAATAAATTTACCTTCTATATGCCCATTTTCCGTCGTTGATTGTGACTAAACCAGGGTAATCCTCAGTCATGACATGCAAAGCAAAAGCAGAATATTGTGAAATAAACCCAAGCACAAAACATTTAAGAAATTTTTATCAGAATCGGTAAATAAAACAAAAGATGAGCAGAGAGTGAAAACCCAACAATGCAAAGTGCAAGACAAATACTATAGGAAAACACAGCAGGATTCAAAATTTGGAACACGAAGCAAGTAAAATTACTTCTAATATGCATTTAAAACCATACCTAGGCATCCTAAAAGTCGATTGTGTTTCAGCTGCAAAGATGCACTTCTTCGGAAGACCAAAGATGCAGCTGCAAGAGCCGCCACCGTTTCAGCTGCCACCTCCGTTCCGGGGGTGTTTCTATCTATATGAATACAATTCTTGGAGTATCCATGTCCTCTGGTCTCTCCCAACAAGCATGGTCTTTGTTTGCATCCCCTACCTACACACAAACACAAAAAGGCGAACATTTCTATGCTAAAGCAACAATCATCTCACCAGCCCATCAATTAAAATGGTAGTAGTACTAAGAAAGAAGACCTGAACATAAATGGTGTCCGGTTGAGCAGTGGCTTTGAGAAGACAATCAGTAGCCCAACGAATGGCAACTTTTGCATTCTCTCATTTTGAAATGTGTTTATAAAAGGGACAGTTAGAAATTCTTCTTTTCCGACAAAAACATTTGTAAGATCAAGTTAAACGTTTCTCATCTGATGCATTCTCGATTAATCGAGATCATTAGACTCTCCAGAAACATTAATATATAAAATAAAAGAGACTGTAAGGAATATGCTTGTTACTTGTCGCATCCCTGTATCTTTTTGCAAGTCCAAAATCAATTATGTAAACCTGATTGCATGACACAACAAATATCAATCCAGCAAAAAGAGAGAATTTTGAAACAAAAAAACAAAAGACGATAAACAAACAAAATGTGTTATGGTAAAAATGAACATTTTGTTTCACCTGATTTGCTTTCCAACCCTGCTTCTGTTTTGATTTGCCTCAATTATGTGGTAACTCTGGAAGATATATAATGTGACTGTAAATGCTTGGATTTGGATATGCCTGTAATAGTATCGACGTGGATCGCACGTCATGATCTTTCACCAAATGAGCATAGCTCTTAGAACAATAAGAGCCCATCTGCAGATCAATGCCAATTTACATCAATCAAAACACAGCTCAACAACTTGAATTAGATTAAATATTCATTGAGTTCATGACCACGTTAATAATACTCAGACTTGAAAAACAACGTTGTAAAACAAATCCCCCCCACCCCCAACAACAGAAAGGAAAAGGAAAAAAAAAGAGAAGACATGCACTGCATTCTATACAGTAATTATCACCATTGCCATTCACTTACCTTTGCTGCTTTGCATATATTACTAATATGCACTGTTTTGGTGGATTCTCTTTTGTCTTAACTCAATGTAAGAAAAGTACAAATCACTAAAAATCATCAATCAAACATTAAGAACTTTCAAAGAAAAAGAAGAATAAAACAAAGAAAAATGTAAAGAACCAACCTTTATTATACAAAGCATATTCCAAACATTATTTGAATTTTTGAACCCAGAATAGCTGCCAAAAAACAAATATTAAAGGTTACAACTTTTGACACTTTATCATACCAAAAACCAATACAATAAGCAAGTTCTTTATTGTAAATAAGCAAGCAGGTCTTAACAGTCAGGCAAACAGAACTTCAAGAAAACAGACCTGAAGCACTAGACCAGAAGCAAAGGCAAAGCCTGGACTGACTTCTAAGACTTGCACCAGGTAAAGCGCATATGCATCATGTTAATAAACAGACCTGAACTTAACAGAATGCTGTGTCCTAACAGAACCATAGAACAAATGCAAGTTATTGATCTGAAGATAACAAAGACACAACTGATATGCAAGATACTTGACACCTGAAAAGAGAGCAATACAAAGAACACTTGAACAGAGCTGAATGACTTAACCAAGCAAAAAGACCTGAAGCAAACTAAAGCTAACAACCTGAACTAGAGACTTATGCAAAAACCAGACTACACCTAAAACATACTGGCTCTTTTGATTAGCAATTGTTAGAGGCTTTCGATGCTTACGATTTTCCCCATCACCATATACCTTCATTGCCAATCAACAACTTAAAAAAAGGTTAACTATCTGTATTTGTATCTTTGGCATACACCAATTAAGAAATAGAACATAACATAGCATTCGTCACATGCATACATCAAAATGCGATCTGTCAATCAAGAGTGGATGTACACCTTAAAAGATGATACATAAAGTTGAGTTCCTACGGAAAATGTAACAGGGACTATTGCACCTAATAAGCATTAAAAAAAGAGGGAAACACACACACACACACACACACACACACACACCTGATGAGCATTTTCATTGCCAGTCATGGTCGATTCAAGAAATTCCTTATATCCCGAGTCCACCTCCGAACATGAAGCTCTGTAACGAGAAGTGTTGTTTTGTCCTCTTCCTCTATAATCCCACTCACATTATAGGTCACTCCACCTTCCTTTGTGGCTGTTGTCTCAATGGTTCATCTGACTCCAAGTGCCACGAGATAGGATAAAGTTTTGTGTATACCTAGAACTTGCATGATCTTTACCTCCATGTGTATAGAAAGTAGCTGCATGAATAGGGAAGAAATGAAACTATTCACAAAAGATTCCACCAACAAAAAAACAGCAAAAACTTGATTTATCAAAATATTTTTCATCTATAATGTACCTCTTTTTACAGTACCTTATTCAGCCTCTATAGTAATCCGCAAAGGACAGAAATGCTAGAATCATCTCATATTGAACTTTACTCCAAGTGCTGGTGTTAAACCACCAAAACCAGCAAATATGTCCAACGTCGCAAGTCGATTTGTAAGGGATGTTTCCTTCACCTTGGCGTCATCAAGATTATCTTCTCCGTCTATACACTTAACCTTTTCTTCCTAGAAGCAGGGCCATCGTGCAACTTCCCAGCTTTCTGTATTTTTATCTTTGGGGCAAGAACATAAACTGTTGTAATTTTACGGGGAAAAAGAGCTGGTTTAATCAATAAAAATAAAAGCCAGTTCAGATCATTTATTCCCCTAATCAGAAAACCAAGAAGCATTGAAAAGAATACTATGAGAAGCAGATCAACAAGAGCTATTCATCAGGGCTCTCATGTCTTTTGAAATACTAAAGTTTTGCTAACAACTCTCGGGCAATGTGATGTAGGACAGGACCGGGAGAACCAAGTTCGTTATCGTACGAACGGACGAGGGTGATTGATATCGTTCAATCGGACAAAAAACTCAAGAACAAGCACAAGCCAAAAGGCTTAACAAGAGAAAACTCTAATGATTTTATTGATAGAAAAGATGTGTTCAAAACAATGAGAGCTATCTCTATTTATAGTGCAAAAAAGAACTAGAAATCTTCTAGAATAACTTGGCCCCTAAGAAATAAAATACTTGCTCCCTAATTTTCATAATTAAGGAAATAAAATCACATCAAATATTCCCTATTTATTATTCTCATAAAATAAAGTAAAATACTAATAAATAATTCCTCATCATTCCCTTCCACTTAATCATAACTCGCCTACGAGTTGTAAATGCGGATAATAGGGGTAGAGATCGGCAATGTTGAATGTCTTGGAAATCCTCATGTGCTCGGGCAAATCAATGGCGTAAGCATTGTCATTAATCTTCTTGAGAATCTTGAACGGACCAATCTTACGCGCATCAAGCTTATGTTGTCCACCTCCTCGCTCCTTACGCAAGTATACCATCACCAAGTCTCCAACTTGAAAAATCTTCGCACGACGATCTTCGTGGCGGCGGACTTTGTAACGAGTCGTCGTCTGTTCCAACTTCTTCTTCACTTCAACAATAGTATCCACATCTTTGATGAGCCAAAAGATCCGCAGACTTCACTCTTCTTGAAACCGGTAGGAAGTGAATAAGGTCAACATCATACCTGGAACTCTCTCCGTAGACAATAGAAAATGGGGGCGTGCCCGTGGCTCGATGTTGCGCCTTTGTTGTATGCAAATTCAGCTTGAGCCAATGCAAAATCCCATTGCTTCTTTTGCTCAACACATAAGCAACGTAGTAAGCTACCCAAAGTACGGTTTACAACCTCGGTTTGACCGTGCACATCGAGGGTGAGTGAACTACTAAACTTTAACTTGGTGTCAAACGCTTCCACAATGTAGACCAAAACACCGCAAGGAATTTAGGATCACGATCAGAAGTAATTGTGTGAGGGATCCCATGAAGACGAACAATCTCTTGAAAGAATAACTTAGCCACGTGAGGTGCATCGGTAGTGTGCTTGCAAGGAATGAAATGCGCCATCTTGGAAAAACGATCCACCACAACAAAGATAGAATCAGAACCTCTCTGAGTACGAGGCAAACCCAAAACAAAATCCATAGATAAGTCTTCCCAAGGCTGATCGGGAATAGGCAACGGCATATAAAGGCCAGTGTTCTGGCCTTGACCCTTTTGAGTTTGACAGATTGAACACTTTTGCACGATCCTCCCTGCATCTCTCTTCAATTGTGGCCAGAAATACCTCTCTTCAAGCCTGCTAATTGTCTTATCTCTCCCCAAATGAGCACTAAGACCACCGGCATGAAGTTCCCGAACAAGCTTCTCTCTCGCGAAGTTTGTGGAATACAAAGTCGATTGCCTTTAAGCAGATATCCATCTTGAACCAAAAAGTCTCCCATGGGTTGCTTGGAAAGATACTTGGTCCAAATTCCACCAAAATCTAGGTCGTCAACATAAAGCTCGGGAAGAAAATTAAGCCCAACAACTTCATTGCTCACAAAGTGACTAGAAGAGTCGTGACGTCGACTCAAAGCATCGGCTACCTTATTAGACGCTCAGGACTTGTGCTTAATTACGTAGTTGAAGCGGCCAAAGTAAGCGCCCAACGAACATGCATTTTATTTTTGAGATCACGTTGAGAGCGAAAATGCACCAATGATTGATGGTTGGTATATAATACGAACTCCTTAGGAAGTAAATAATGCTCCCAAGTCTTGAAGGCACGGACAACTGCAAAGAGTTCCTGATCATAAGTAGGCCAATTTTGGCGTGACTCATTGAACTTCTCACTAAAGAATGCGATAGGCGGCCTTCTTGTGATAGAACGCCCCACACACGCCCCACAAGCGTCACACTCAACTTCAAACACTTTGTCAAAATCGGGTAAGCGCAAGAACCGGGGGTGAAGTCGGTTTCGCTTGATCTCTTCAAAGGCTCGTGTAGCCGCAGGGTCCACGCAAGGGACGCGATTGCTTGCAGACAATCCGTGATAGGTGCAACAATGCCGCTGAAGTTTCGGACAAAGCGTGCGTCAGAAACGAGCCAACCCATGGAAGCTGCGTATCTCGAGAGATAGTAGTAGGAGTAGGCCAATCAACAATGGCTTGAATCTTACGTTGGTCAACTTGTACTCCATCTTTTCTAATCACATAGCCCAAGAATAAAACTTTTCCACCATAAAGTGACACTTCTTCAAATTAATATAAAGCTCATTATCTTGAAGAGTCTGCTAAGACTTGCCTCAAATGTCCTTGATGCTCCTCAATGCTTTCTTGTATATAAGTATGTCATCAAAATAAACAACAACAAACTTGTTAAGGAACGGTTTAAGCACCTGATTCATAAGCCGCATGAATGTCTTTGGGTGCATTAGATAGACCGAATGGCATCACTAACCACTGCGTACAAACCTTCTTTTGTCTAAAAGTTTGTCTTCCATTCATCTCCTGGCGGTCGGATTTGATGATAACCACTTGTCAAGTCAATCTTGGTGAATACGATCGATCCAGATAGTTGATCAACCATATCATCCAATCGAGGAATACGAAACCGGTATTGAATAGTGATACGGTTGATAGCTCGGCTATCCACACACATACGCCACTGATTGCCTTTCTTTGGGACTAAAAGAGCAGGTACGGCACACGGACTCATGCTCTCGCGTATATGTCCAATCTTCAGTAAAGCCTCAACCTTTTCTTGCAAAATCTTGGCCTCCTCAGGATTCAATCGATAGTGGGGTAAATTGGGTAATCTGGCACCAGGAATAAAATCAATATGGTGTTGAATGTCTCTCATTGGAGGTAACTTAGTTGGTTCTGAAGTGAGTTCAGGAAACTCGGCCAACAAGTGTTGAATAACTTCCGGAATCTCCGTCTCGCCATAATCAGGCTTGATAACCAAACCATAAGCTCCACCACTTTCTTTCACATCTGCACTAAAAGACCCAGGAGAATCTGATAGAGAAACAAATGTCTGCCCTTCCACTTTAGAAGGCAACTTAGGACTTCCCAAAGGTGCAACCACAATCTTCTTGCCTTTCCATTGAAACAAGTAGACATTGTCACGACCACTTATGAGTGGCATCCACATCAAAGCGCCAAGGGCGGCCCAATGCGAGAATGTGGCATGCATCCATCTCCACAACGTCACGAAGACGTCATCAGAATAAAACTTTCCCATAGCTATCGGGACTTTACAAACACGATTCACTTGCAATTTAGGACCTTTCTGGATCCAACCAATCTGATAAGGATTCGGGTGTGGTTCAGTTGAAAGTTTCAAGCTGGTCCACCAATTTTGAGAAATCAAATTCTCACAACCGCGAATCGTCAATGATCAAGTTGCAAATCATCTTCTGCACTCGGCATTTAGCTTGGAAAATACGTCTACGTTGAGTCGGATCTTCTTGCTTAGGGGAGCAAAAAGTACGTTGAACAACGCACACGAAATCTTCATACTCATCACCACAAACATCATCAGCTTCGTATTCTTGCTCTTCATCACATAGGTCTTCCTGGACATTCTCTGGTGCAGCATCAACAACGTGCACTGGCCTACGATTTGGACACTCATTAGACTTGTGTCCGGGTTGATTACAACGATAGCATATGGAGGGACCAGGTAGTTGATATGGATTTTGGCTAGTTGGTCGGGCTTTGGGACGCAGGCGCGGCCTGAGTCCGACGATTTACGGTGGGCCACGCGGTCTCTCGGTGCGGTTGAAGAAGATGGCGGATGGGAGTTGGTGTTGGCTTTGCGTGCGCTGTGCCGACGTTCCCGGTGCACGTGGTTGTTGAGTCTCACGGGGTCGTCCATTGAATGTTTGACGTGGGATGGTGAGCTAATCGGCTTCGCTCTTGCCGCCATTTCTCGTGCATCCATCAAAGACATAATGGCTTGAACTCCCGTGCGCTTGTGAATTTCGGCTTCAAACCTCGAACATATCGAGCAACTTGTAGGTCATCATCTTCACGAATGTTACACCTTTACGTTAGTCGCAAAATTCTTACGTGTAACTTGCTACCGAAGCGATTGCCTTGATTCTTTGTCAAGTAGTTGCGGTAGAGATTCGAGTATAGTCACGTGGAAGAAACCGTTGTTGTAAAAGCTCTCTCATCAATGGCCAATTTTGAACTGGAAGTTGGTGAAGGCGATAACGTTCTTCTCGTACATTTTGCCACCAAGCTGCTCCTCCTCGTAATTTGTATGCGACAATGGCCACCTTTCTCTCGTCACTGACTTCCATGATCTCAAAGAATCGTTCAACCTCATTGAGCCAATCAAGGAATGACTCTATCTCCAAGCTGCCGTTGAAAACTGGAATTTCAGCCTTGATCCGATATCCATCATAATCCTCTCGTCGGACAACATGACCTCCATTGGGCTGGACTGCATTGACAACTGCATGGGGTTGGTTGGCCGGGGCAACAGGGGCAACGGGCGCATCTGGTTGATGCGGAGGTCCACCATCACGTTGGGCAAGCTGTTTAAGAGAAACACGTATCTCCTCCAAGGCGTTGGTTAAGGTAGTAACTTGTTGCTCCAGGTTGGTGCGACGTTGATCTACATTGGTTTCTTCCGCCATGGAGATCACTTTTTTTTTTCGGATCTGGGTTCTTATCAATGCTTTTTGATGTTTTTTTTGTTGGAAGCCTGTTGTAGCTTTTTCCTTCTTTCTTGGGTGCCTCCGGCTTTGATGAAAAGACGATAGACTCCCAAACAAATCAACAATAATAGAAATAGAAATAACAAGGCACTGCTATTATTTTTTTTTTTTTTTTTTTTTTTTTTTTTTTTTTTTTTTTGTGTTTTGTAAATCCCGTGAAATATAACGTGGAGGCTTGGGTATATTCAAAGGTATGACACCTTGATGAAAGGTATGACTTTGATGGTGAGCCGCAATTAAAAAACGAATAAAAAAACAAACCTTTAGTGGGCAATAACAATGGACTGATTAGACTTTTATGTAGCCAATACTATACCTGATCGATTGCAATTTATCACGTCTGGATAAATTGGTTGCAACTTGTAAAACCTATGCGGCGTCGATGACACAATGTCTCTGAATTAGATGCCGGACTTAATTCACCGCAAGAACGGATGTAGTCGATGTCCAAGTTGATACGAAACCTATGTCTCTGATACCAACTGATGTAGGGCGGGGACCGGGAGAACCAAGTTCGTTATCGCATTTAAGCGGACGAGGTGATTGATATCGCTCAATCGGACGAAACACTCAAGAACAAGCACAAGCCAAAAGCGCTTAATGAGAGAAAACTCTAATGATTTTATTGATAGAAAAGATGTGTTCAAAAAAACAATGAGAACCTTCTCTATTTATAGTGCAAAAAGAACTAGAAATCTTCTAGAATAACTTGGCCCCTAAGAAATAAAATACTTGCTCCTAATTTTCATAATTAAGGAAATAAAATCACATCAAATATTCCCTATTTATTATTCTCATAAAATAAAGTAAAATACTAATAAATAATTCCTCATCACAATGAGCTGAATGTCTGTAGCAGATATCTTCCCCTGTATATTCAGAATACTAGGAATGAATACATCTATTAATTTATTTTGTTTATCATATGATATCCACATAACACATTTTAAACTAAGGAACCAGGAACTAATCATATAAGTTAAAATCAGTAGTGAAACATCATTCATAGCTAGACTTCAAACAGATATGTAAGTTCTCTGAAGAAAAGCAAACATTTACATCAAATCACCAGAGATTAAGGCAGCATGATTGATATACGATAGCTAAGAGAGTTTGCAAAGTATCTCAAATTTAGTTCCTCAGCAAGGCAAATCCAAACACAATGAAGCAAAAAAAAGTGAAGTTAATGAACAAGAGGCTATTCATATTACGGAATAAAAGCAAGGTGAACATGTAATGGGGTGATTTAACTACTTCCATCCAAATATTGCTTTTACATACGTAACTTGTGATTCGATTACCTATTCATATTACGGAATACTCTTCACGAGATAAGAGACTGAAAGCAACAAATATAAAATAAAAAAAAATACATCCATTCTCAGTACTCCAAACACGAGCTAACATTACCAACAAATATAATTGAAGAGGATGAGAAAACAATGCCTTTCAAGTAACCATTCCTCCCAGTATTCTAGCCAAATAGAAGTCCAAAATACACCTGAAAAAACATAGAAACAGAATTCACTCAATAATTTAATTATATTCTTTGCAATTACTTTACGACAAGATACAACAACACACAGACGAGAAAAAGAAAAAGAAAAAGAAAGAGGAGTACTCTGGTGTAAGCCTATCCGTTTATTCCGATCCAAAAGGTTACTGCGATTCTGGTGTTGGAAGAATTCCCGCCTTGAACTGAAGAGTCGAAACAGAGCAATTAATATAGCACAAAGAAAGAACTTCATTGCTGGAATTATCAACCGAAGACTGAGTTGTAGATGCATCAAGTACAGAATTGATGAGAGATTTGGCGCGGAGAGTAACAGAGGCTTCCGTCCACCCGGTATCCACCATCGCTCTCTAGAGTCCAAAGCTCCATGGGGAAAAAAGCTCGGTTCGACTTGGTATATGGGGAAAAAAGCTCGGTTCGATTCGGCTCGAACATGTCGAACCGTTCGAACATGTTCGGCTCGAACTGGGTTTTTAAAAAAATCAGAATTTTGTGATACCATTGGTATCATACCAATATATTATTATGAATTATGATATATATATTGATATCATATTGGGGAATATAAAAAAAATAAAAAATTAACATACAAAGAGTCCAAATTAACAAGTCCAACAATATTGTCCAAATTACAAAAACCAATAAACCATACATAATGTTAATTGTTATAACTTAAAAGTCCAAAGTCCAACATAATACATTAGTTATTACAATTTTACAAACATGTTATCAAATGTTCAAAGAGTCCAACTTAAAAGTCCAAAGTCCAAAGATACAAACATGTTATCAAAATTCAAAAGATTAGAGAATCCAAATACCATGTAAACAACATATCATGTTCTCCTTGCCTTTTTTTGGCTTTTCTTGGAGTTGCTTGGTGGTTTGATACTGCTAGTGCTAGGAAGGTTAGCTTTGGATTGATTCCTTGTGGTTGTGGATGATGTTGTGTTGACAACCTGAGACTGAGAGAGGCTACTTTCTACAACATGTAGTACTGTTTAAAATGTAAACAAGTTAAACAACATAAACTGAAATGGAATGAATTATGGAAGACATTATTATTACCAAAACTGAATATTAATTTACCACATACCAGTATCATTAGGATCTTTCATATCATACTCGTTTTCATATTCCAACTCAATAGGATCATCATTCCCCTGAAAAAAAGAAACAAACATTAATAACTTCACAACAGTAGTTAAGAACTTAAAAAATTTAAAAAACAAATTTAATGTAATTTAGGTATATACCTGATCTTTCAATGATCTAATTCCATAAGCTTCCTTTATCCAATCTCCAGCACAAAGTAAAACCTCAATTGTATCCCTTCTCGTAGAAGCTCTTCTTTTATCAATAACTCTTCCACCCGCACTAAAAGTAGATTCTGAAGCAACAGATTGTAATTGGGATAGACAAAATATCCATTGCCATTTTGGATAACACTTTGTATTTCCTCATTCCCTTTCCACCAAGCAAGGGCATCAAAATTGGCAACATTTGGATAACAAGCTTCATCATAATCTGATTCAAGATCGATTTCTCCTTCCCTTAGTTTGCATTTTCATCATAAACTCATCAAACTTTCTTTTACCAACTGTGGAAGAGGAGGTTTCTTGCAAGTTGCACTATAGGAGGATTCTCGGTCCTTTTGCTTTCCCATCACCATACAACTTAACATACTCATCAAATAGTTCATTGAATTTACCCAAAGCAGTTGTTTACTTTCTCTTCATAATCAACAGGTACATTGATTTAAAAGCAAAGTTGATCATCTCCTTCTTATATCTAGGATCCGAATTGAGCCAAAACTAAGCAAAAATCACACTCAACCCAAGTACTTATCATACTTGAAAGCCATTCTTTGACCATTCTTTGCATATGTTTCTTATTAGAGGATCTAAGTTATCTAAGCGCTCATTGATCAATTCCTTAATTCTAGATAACTCAAAGAAAGCAGATTCTTTGTTGGATAATTGCTTCAGAAATAAGGTTAGTAACATCCAAAAACACCTCAAGAAAGTCACACACTTCACTAACCTCGTACCAATCATAATCGGAAGTGGCAATAGCTCAATGCAAAAGATTCATCATCCTCCCCAAACTTAGTAAAACACTGCCGGTACTTATAAGCGTGTAGACAACATCACATAAGTAGAATTCCACCTAGTAGTGTTATTGTCTAATACTAACTTATTCGGAGGCAACTTCAAATTCATCCTATGTTCATTGAAAGATGAAAGTCTATTTTACGAGCCAAGCAGTATTTCACTCCATCTCTAACCTTTTCAGGTGACTTTCTCAATCTCCTTCAAACCGTCCCTAACCAACAGATTAATGATGTGTGCACAACATCTAACATGAAAAAGTTTACCACCCAACACAAGATTTGACAACAAAGCATAATCCCTTTTCGTAATAGAAATACACACATCATTTGCTGAAACATTGTCAACGGTCACGAAGCAACTTTCTCACTAATTCCAAAAGATTACAAACCCTATGTACTTCTTTTAGCCAATGCACTCCATTATGAGGTGGAGGTACATTAACAAAAGAAAGAACCCTCTTCTGCAAATTCCAATTTCTATCAATGTAATGGACTGTAATCACCATGTAGCCTATCCTCTGCACCCCAGACCACCAACAATCAGTAGTTAAACCAACTCTATTCACTTTCCCCAAAATCCCCTTCATCTTTTTCTTTTGGGTTTCATACACATTGAAGCACTCTTTTCTAACCATGTACTAGTGATTTTCCTATAGTATGGAGTATAGGCTTTCAAGAACTCATTAAACACCTTATGCTCAACAATGCTAAAAGTGGTACTCATGAGCTAAAACCATATGTGCGACTAGCAATTTAACTTTCTCAAAATTAAAGGTAAAAGTACCTATAGAACTTTCACCTTCCCGATAGGCCCTTGAGTTGAGTTTGAATGCAATGGGAACCATCAGCAATGACCTCTTTCGATTTCGATGGTTTGGGAAAATATGTCTCTCTCGAATGGACAAGAATCCTTCAAGTGCCTCATAAGATGGCTTGTAGTCCCACCTGATTGATGGGATAGTATTTTCTTGCAATGCTTGCATCTGTTCTTTCTAACACCACCAGAGTCACATCCTTTGCCTCCATATGATCCCAAACAATGATCTTGTTCCTTGATCAACAGATACACTATCTTCATTAACTCCTCTCCTCGGTCCCCCTGAGTAACACGAGTTTCCATCTTTGTCGAGTCTCAAATCCTCATCCCCATTATTTCAATATCAACATCATTATTCGAATCGGAGGGTATCGGAAGAATCAACAAAAGAATGATTCATCATCACTTTTCAAACAAATGAAACAACAACAACAACAACAACAAAAGCAAACTTTTCAAATACAATTGTAAAAATGTTTCAAATCCAGCTTTTAAAATGTTACAAATCGGGTTTAAAAAAATAAAATGATACACATGCCGAGAATGATCCCCATCTCGGGTTTAAAAAAATAAAATTTGACAAACGAAAATTTGAGTTTGAACATGAAAGTGATGATTGATGAAAATCGAAAATTGGGGGTTTGGATTTAGATTTCCTGACATTGGACGATTCTTTGAATCAAATTTCTAACATACTTATTCAACCATTTTTACTTTACAATTTTTTTAACCACGTGCATATTGCACCTATAACCACCAAACTTTGTGATGAGGATGCTAGGACCGCCTTCTAAGATAGAAATAGAGCCAGTTGTATCCAACTATAATTTCATAAATACCTTTCTCCATAGTATAGGATCCTTTCTTTCTTTTGGTGAAAGAAGATAATCCCTTAACCACGATGCAACAACCCAGGGCTCTCTCTCACCATTTGTACTTCTTGAGGTCAAGGCATTCTCTTCAAGCAACTGACACACCTGTCACAACAGCAAAACCTCAATCAAATCTAATTTAATGAAAACAACATTGCCCAAAAAAAGGGAAGGGTGAAAAACATGGGAAAAAGGTATCACTCATAAAATGTAAGAAATCCTGATGGTTAATTTCCATTCACATTCTGTCAATTAACTTAACTCGGCTGTTCATGATATGAAAATATTACACTTGATTAAACAAACAATTCGACATTGCATCACCCGTTGTAAAATGTTACTTCAATGATTAATACTGGAGCAGATTGATTGTCCAGAAGGTTCATTCAATGCCAGAATTGTAACCTCAAACATCTAAACAACAATACCTTAATATGCTCCCATCGTGGGTCTGTTTCCAATCACAAAGTGATGTAATTCTGAATCTTATCTGATAACAAATGCATAAATTCTGTTCCTGGAGTGATCACATTTGAATCACACAACTCGGACTCTTGTTTAGGCAAAACTGTACTCCCTTCTCCCTCATACTTCTTCCGAAGCATAATAAGTAGAACATAACTTACCATCAGCTGAAACTTCATTATCATCATGATGATATTCTATTGTAATCTATTTCTATAGTTATCTCACTTTTGACTATTCGAACATATCAAGAAAAGTTAATGGATTAATAAAATTTAGCTGCATGTTGTCCAGAAAATCAAGAACCATCAGATGCCAGACCAAAAAGTTGAAACTACATTGCTTAGACTTAACTATGCAATAGTACAAAGAAATTTGCTTTAGGCCTAATGATGGTATAGTATATGCAGTCCAGTGTTCACATGTGTACAGAGACTACAGAGTTCAATGGACTAGCTAGAATTTTAAAAACAACATGATGCTGACCGCAAGATGAAGATGCAGTCTTTATTTAACTTCAGTCACTGAAGTTCAGTGTATGATACAAATCGAAAGTGATTCTACATGTTTGGCACCAAAAGATCGTTTATAAAAATAAAATAAAAATAAAAAAACTAAAAAGCAACAAATTGTACTTGAACAAAATATATTTGAACCCTGTTTCAGCAAAATCAGCGTCTCATTTCACAAAATCCATCTACTCGAACATAAAATGCATTTCACAAAAATAGAACAGACTGATTCAGCAACTCAATTAAATCCATTATCCAGATCCCTTCAGTCCGATTATTTCATGTAAATCTAAAAATAGAACTTCAAAGAGTGCAGGAAAATAAAGATGGAAATTATGAAATTATCAAACCATAAAATGTACTCGAAGCAGCAGCCTCACTAAATAAATTTATTTGGAAAGAAAGAACCGCAACCTAAAAGATCAGGAACAAAAGTCTCTCGAGCACTTTTGACATAATTAGATACAACAATCAACAATCAACCTAAGTGTTTACCTTCCCCTTAAGGAGGCGAGAATGCTACTGCTGTGAGTCTGCGGCTGCTAGTGCTCGGTCGGGTCGGGCTCGGTTGATGAATGCTACGGTTGGAGGTTTGAGGTTGAGGGATGGAGGGACTAGCGAGTAGGGAGGACTGAGGACGAGGAGAGGAGGTAAGAGAGTAGAGACGGGCAGACGGCTCAGAGTCGGGGAGGGAGAAACGGCGGGGCTGGGCCTGGGAAGTGGGAAGGGCCGAAGGGGTTTAGGGTTTTCTTCTAAGAATGACAAAATGTATGAGAATGATAATGAGCCGAACTCAATGCCTAAAAAATATATATATGAGAATGATATCCGAGCCTAACATGTTCGAACATGTTCGGCTCGACCACAAATATTTAATTTGTAAGGTTTGGCTCAATTCGGGGAACCAGAGCCGAATCGAGCTTTTTCGGCCGAATCTTGAATCGAATCGAATCTTAGCCATTTACAATCTACTACTTGAGGTAGAATTTCAGAGGTTAGGTCGAGTTTTCTGAGAGCTTTGAGAAATAAGAATGACGAGGATCCAAGCAAAGTGAAAGAGTTTTGACTAGTATATAGTTATGTGGAAATATTACTCAGTGAGACTCGATCTGCTGAGGCTTCAACAGTCTTTCGGCCAGATTCTTTGAGCCTCAGATTTCGTGCATAATATTTTGTACACCTTATTTAATTGTAAAATTAATTGTAAAAGACATATTAATTGTGAGTCATATAAACAATTAATATGTCAAACTCTATTTCTTTATGTATATGACATAACTTTTACTTTTACTTTTTGCATGCTTGCCGCCCACATCTACATACTCAGTGGCGCCACTTTAATTAGCTAGCTAGTCTCTCCATCTCAATTGTATCTATTTATACATCTCTTTACTCAATGAATAAACTAAGTTGAAGTTTACTCTCTTGTGTTTATCACATTCTCAAACTCTCTTCATGGTATCAGAGACAAGCTACTGAGTTCTAAAATCCGCTGCAACTCAGTGTTTTGTTATTCCAAAAATGTCTACTGTAACTGACAGTTCATCTTCATCAGTAGACTCCCATTTGCCTCAAAGAGGTGAGGTCATCGAATCTTCTTCTTATACAAATCATAGACTTGATGGCAACAACTACTTTGCGTGGTCAAGATCTATGAAAATGTACATCTCGGGACAAGGTAAGATGGGATACTGTCCGGCTCTAAACTCCGCCCTGCTGAAGATGACCCAGGATTTGAAGCATGGGACACTCGCTAATAATCAAGTCATGACCATTCTCACAAGATCAATGACAAAAGAGATCGGTGAGAACTTTATGATGTATGATATCGCTTGCAAAAGAAATGCGGGACGAGTGCGAGAGATCTTTACTCCAAGAAAGACAATACATCGAAGTGTACGAACTTGAAGCTCAAATTCAAAGCTGAGACAAGGATATGTATCGTAACTCAATACTTCAATCAACTATCTAAGGCATGGCAACACTTAGATATCTTTGGAAACTCACCCCTGGAATGATGTTAAGGATTCGCCTCTATAAGGACATCATAGAAAAGAAAAGAGTCTTCAAATTCCTCCTTTGGGTGAACCTGCTCTTGATGATGTTAGAGGAGAATTCTTGCCACAAAACCTCTCCCAAATCTCAAATCCATGTTTTTGAGGTCAAACATGAAGAAAGCTTGAGGAGGAAGGTCATGTTTCTTGAACACCCCGCTTGATAACCCCATCAAGGTACGCCTGCCTGTGAATGTCGGGAAGGCTGCTTGAGGTTATTGGAACTTACAGAAACCTGCTTGAGAAAGCTGGAAGGTTGTTCGTGATCACCGCAAACGCACAAATCACACCAAGGACAATTCTTTGGAAGCTTCATGGCAAGCCTAATCCTCTAAACCTCAAAACCAACCAGGGAAAATCAAGGAAGGCTTGTCGGTGGCGAGAGAATGACGACCCAGTTGAATGCTCGGTTTTCTTTGCCTTTAAAGCCTTTGTTGCTCAAAGATCGGGAGGGTAGCTCTCTCATCGAAATGGCCACTCATGCTAAAGCAGTATATTCCGCTCACCTCTTAGTAATGAGACTTGGATTGTTGATTTCGGGCTTCTTCCACATGGTAGTAATAAAAACCTCATTACCCACTATATGCCATGCACCCAAATTCACTGAAATTAAGGCTAGCGATGGTTTACGTGTCTTATGCAAAAGGTGTTGGGAAAGTTAAACTTACTAATCAGATATATCTACAAGGTGTCTTATTTGTTCCAAAGTTAGATTGTAACCTTATATCTGTCAGTAAACTCACTAAAGATCTGAATTGGACTGTTGTTTTTGATAAGGATCAGTGCACATTCCAGGATCTTTCTTCACAGGAAGTGATTGGTCAAGCTAAACCATGCTCGGGGATGTTTGTCATCAACCTGCGCCAAGACGAAGCTTTCAAGAGGCGAACCGCCTCAAGACTGCACTCAGAACCTAGACAATATCATGTTATGGCATTATAGGCTAGGACATCCAAGTTTTGGTTATTTGAAATCTTTAATTCCAGAATTGTTTAAAGGATGTAATATTAATGATCTTCAATGTGATATTTGTCAATTTGCCAAACTCACCAAATCTGTGTATACTAAATTACCTCACCTCCCATCCACACCTTTCACCTTAATTCACAGTGATGTATGGGGACCCTCAAGAGTGAAAAGTATAACAGGCAAGAGGTGGTTTGTCACCTTCATAGATGACCACACCAGAACCACTTGGTTATTTTTAATGAAGGATAAATCTGAAGTTGGATCCATCTTTCAAGAGTTTTACAACATGGTCTTTACTCAGTTTGACACTAAGATTAAAATTTTGAAGACTGACAATGCTCTTGAATATTATGAGTCTAATCTCAGTAATTTCTTAATGAATAAGGGAATTGTCCATATCAATAGTTGTGTTGAGACACCTCAGCAAAATGGAGTTGCTGAGAGAAAGAACAGGCACCTGCTGGAAATGGCTAGATCTATCATGTTCACTACAAATGTTCCAAAATATATGTGGGGTGAAGCTATAATGACTGCCACATATTTAATCAACAGGCTTCAGCAGAGTGTTAGGTTTCAAGACTCCTATCCAAACCTGCCGACCACACACACACCTCGCCTCATCTTATTGCCCAATTGCCTCCAAAAATCTTTGTTTGTCTTGTGTTTGTTTATATACATGCCCAACACGAAGCAAACTTGATCCCAAAGCTCACAAGTGCATTTTCCTAGGGTATGCTAAGGACAGGAAAGGTTACAAATGCTATTCACCTCTTGAAAAGAAATTTTACAATTCTATGGATGTGAAATTCTTTGAAAGGACTCCATATTACAAACAAACCTCACTGAGCCGATCCACCGATGGAAACTCGATTGAGATTGAACTAAGTCCGTTCCTCAAAGCAAACCATTAACCTCGGCAGACTCATAATCTTGAGATCCCGCAGATACTCACATTCATCGACCCTCGCTGATCTGGCGATCCAGAGTCTGCTTGACCCGAGCCTCTTGAACCGTAACCTCAAAGAACTCATTGAACCATAGTCCTGGCTGGACCCAGCCATCGACGACTCTCGCCAGCTTCATCAAGTAGATGACGGACTATTGCTCAAGGAAAGTGGAAAGATCATGCACCGATCATTCTATTCATACTTATTTATCTTATGATCAGTTGTCTCCTGTCTTTGCCATGTTTACACAGGACTGTTAAGGGCTATTTCATACGACATTTTATGATATTTTTCCTATAAAATTTCTCCACATTAGTAATATTTGCATTGGAATTGGACCTAAAATGGAATTATTGAGTAAAGTGGTTTTTAAATAATAAATTGCAAATAAACTTTAATTCTTTGGGTTAATTATGAATTTCATACTATTTTGGAATTGTATTATGTTTTGCAATATTTATGATATAGATAATGTTGACATCACAAGGATGAGGTGGATAAAAGATAAGAGCCATAAAGGATAAGATCAAGTGGTTTCCAAGTTGTTAGAGGAGAGAGATCAACAAGTGGGACAAAAGGCAGTTGCAAAACCGTTTCATACAACTGAATTCAGTTGCAGCAAGGAAAACGGACGTTTAAAAGATCAAACGGGCGTCCACGAAGAAAAGTCTGATTCAGAGAGTTTGAACGTGCTCAGAACGGGCGTTCATCTTGTAGAACGGGCGTCCATATGTGAAACCAGCGTTCGATCTGCAGATTTCTTTGTTTTTCTATAAATAGCCCCGAGTTGTAATCACATGTAGAGAGTATCATTATTATGAGATTTCATCTTCTTCCCGGATCGAAAATCTGAGATTTCTCGAGCTCAAACAGATTCAAAAGTAGATTCAATTCACTTGTTTTTAGTATAGATTTTATGGATTTCTCTTCAAGCATTGTAATCAATCATTCCATGGGTAGCTAAACAGCTTCTGGCAAACGTGGGGATGCAATTGTAATCAACAATCCTGGTTTTCTTATAATTAATCTTGTGTTCTTCAACAAAGGTTAGATCATTTAGCTTGCTTTATTTGTTTCAATTCGTTTACATCGAAAGATAACGATTCGTGATGCTTCATGAATGAAAGTTTATGAAATTAGATCATCTTGCTAAATTGATTGAGCGATTAGTTTTAGCCCAATGACGAAAGTTCTTCGAATTAATTGTTCGGGTTGTTAATCGAGAGATTGCACACCTAGATCGTTAATTGATACAAGCGTTGTTAAGAAATTAATCGTTTTGCATTTGATAAGGTGAACCCACCTTTGTTGAAAAACATCGTTGTTGATTGTAATTGAGCTTTTATTGTTGATTAAATTGTTGAACCAATGTTTGCCACTTTTCCTAATTCGTTTGTTGTTTAGTTTCACGATTTAAGCCTTAGTTTATTTCCTGCTCGCTAATTTAACTTCCTCGCACTTTAATTTCCGGTCCAAACAATCCTTTCATAGCTTTGAATCAACTTTGATTCTCTGTCTATGCTCGTTTTTACCTGAATCTAAACCATAAAACATCATCAAAACCATCTCCTGTGGATCGACACCCTTACTTATCCTATCAGACTAACAACTACCCGATATTCGGTCGGTTGGGGTTGGTTTGCATTATAAGTATCGGTTTTACAAATTTAGTTTGTTTTGATTATTGCAAAAATACTCCAAACAAGATGGCGCCGTTGCCGGGAATCGGTGTTTTGTTGAATCTACTTGAATTAATTCTTCGATTTTGTTACAATTTCATGTTTTCAATAAAAGTAGCGTTTAATAAATTGAGAGTTTTTATTTTTGCCATGTTTCGATGACCGTTGGGTTAAGAAGGTGCAAAAAGTTTTTTTACTCAATTTATGAAACGTGAACTATATGTTTAGGTGTAATCTAACCCCCTGTGCTAAAAATTTATCTGTGGCTGTTGTCTGTGCTATATGTGTGTTGAGTTTATGATTAGTTTTGGGTTCTTTGTTATTTTTCCCGCCTATCTCGTGCATTTTTGAAATGGACGAGCGTTCAAGGCATCCGAACGCCCGCCCAAGTTTATAATATCGCGGGAACGCCCGTTTGAGTGATGAAACGCCCGTTCGGTGCTAAATTGATGGATGAGAACGCTCGTCCGGTTGCATGAACGTCCGTTTGGTCCGAGAAATGCGATTCAGTTCGAATTTTCCTTGATCCGATTTTTAATGCTTTTGTTTGACATGGATAATTTTATACTAGCTTCGTGGCTTTTTATTTTTACGTAGATGTTACGAACTTGCATATTCATATCTTTCCATCTACGAATCCATGTTAAATAATTGATTTACTTTAATATACTTGATTCATCTATGCAAGTTATAGTGATCGCGGTTCTCGTAAGCTATAAGCTGGTCTTATTGTTATTTAGTAGCTAATGTCGGTTTCGTATGCTACATACCGTGATGAATCTTTTAAGCTTTGAGACTTATGTGCTTTCTTGTTATTTTGTAACTCATATGGGTAGCTATCGCCGGTTTTCCGTATGCTACCATCGCGTCTTATGAGTTATATCTCATTTAGTATAGCTAATCGTTGGTTTTCCATAATGCTATCACCTTTGATGAGTCTTAAGGCGCGTCTACACTGCATTGTAATGGACAGCACTGTCGTTTATCGTAACCTGTCATTATTTGGTAGACGTTTATTTTATACATGTCATGTTGCAAATTAAGGGGCTAGTTTTCTTCCTTTTATTTTCTTTTATTTGTGCATCTCATTTAGTTGCATGTCATCTAGTTGCATTGTTTTCTTTTCTTTAAGGGCCGTAGTCTTTGTAGGGTTGTCTTCACAACACCGCCACTGAGCCTGTTTGCGTTTTCTTTTATTAGGATTACATATCATGTAGTTTGCATTGTAATGTAGTTGCACCTAGCCTACTATTTTGCAATGTCCATGTATATGTTCCATCCTTATCTGAGCTTAATCAAACATCTACATGATTTATTCTCCTTGTGTTTTCAATGTATAATTCTTTTTCCCGTAGACTCTTTTGCACTCGATCAAGTATGCAGGACACTTTTGATAGTGTTGTGCGCTTTCACGTCGATGTCGGTATTTACGTGATGCTCCACAAGTCCATCGATCTATTCAAGCTTACTTGGATCTGTGATGCTCCACATCTCCAAGGATAGTCAAGCAATTTTGGTTCTTGAGGGTTCTTTCAGAATTGCCGACTTGGAAATACAATCGGCCTAAGTTCTAAACTTTTTATTTCTGTACAACTTGAGGACAAGTTGCAATCTAAGTGTGGGGGAAGGGATTAGTATCTACATTCTTTTGCCATATTAGTCATATTTCTATGAAAAATGCTAAATTTTTCAAAATTTTTGTTTTTGTCCCGAGTGAACAAATGCATGTCTTTGTTTGAGTTTATATCATTGATGCTTTATATTGCATATTTAGTAATTTAGATGTTTCACCCAACCTATTTTTCACGTGCCATAGTAGATGATGAGCTTTTTATAAAGTTATACCCCGTTTGGATTAGTGATTGTTGATTTTCTTATAAGTCATGTGCTTAGTGCTACACGATATATCGTGATAATTATGATAGTTTGTATCTAGATCCAAGTATGTCATCGCGTGAATATCTTAAGTTTGAATGTGATAAGTAAGCGTAGCTAATGTCAAATAAGAAGTTGATTTAATTGAATTATTTGTGTGTGTCGAAAGCTAGTCGATGATTTGAGTGCGATAGGGATTATCTCGAAATGTCCTATTCCACCATGATGACTAAAGCTCACGATGACTAGAAAGAAGCTGCCTTATGATTGGAGTAAGGTAGGGTATTATCTCGAAATGTCCTATCTCGCTATGAGGCAACGACTCATTCTAATGTGTGTTTAAGTGAATAAGTTAAATCAACTAAGATATTGGTATGAATTGAATATAAGACTCGGTTTGCGTATATCTTATCCCAAGATAAACCGATAGATATCTTGTAGAGGACTATCCTCTGAGTATTTCTGAAGGGTCCTAGATTCAATCTATCATTCTTTTCGGGATATGTCACGTTTGTAGGGTGCATCTTATGAGTGTCATTTATTGCTAGTCTACGAGGGGGTATTAGCTAGTTTTGCTTGAATCAATTTCAAGTGTGGATTGGTTGGAAATTTATTATGGCTATGCATACACACACTTGGGTGAACCTCTAAAGTATTGAATATGTTTTATATTTGCTAAGATGTTTATTTGTCTCGAGCGATGCTTATGTATTGTTTTGTTCGGGACGAACAAAAGTTTAAGTGTGGGGGAGTTGTTCAGGGTCAAATTATACGATTTTTAACGATATATTTTATATCAATTTTCCCCATATTCTTATGATTTTCATAGAAATCAAGCTTTATATTGAAATATTGAGTAAATGATATTTTTAATGAGTTAATTTCCAAAACATATCAAATTTTATGCTTAATTGATGATTTATTGTTAATTTGGAATTATATTACATTTTGGTATCATTTGATCATTATTTTAGAGCTTACAAGTGTTCAAGCTTGGAAGTGACAAGTGGCAAAAAGGATAAGATCAAGGAGGACAAGTCATGAATCATCTAGAATATCCAAGAGATAAGGTTTGTTACAAAGGATAAGGATGGGTTGTTAAGAGATAAGGCCAAAGAATCGGCGGATAAGCTCGAAGCGGCGAATCGGCGTTTCGGGATTAGGCTGGCGTTCCATCTTTGAAATCGGCGCTCAAGACCAAAAAGCGATCGAGAGCTCGAACACGCCTAATCGGCGTTCCAAGCCGTAATCAAGCGGCGTTCAGTTTCTGAGGTGGCGTTTTAGAAGTGGAAATCGGGCGCCCAAACTCAGATTTCTATAAATACAAAGCAGACCCCAATTCATTTAGGGGAGACATTATAGATCGATTTTCTTCCACACACTAAAAACACAGAGCGGCGCTCATTCTTGCAGTTTAGGCCGATCACCCAAGCCTTGTGCTTGGGTGATCCGGTTAGATTAGGTTTTACTTCTTTTGTTTTCCTTTTCTTGTTCGATCACCATGATGATCTCTCGAAGCTTTGAACTGGAGCGAGTCATGTAATACTTTTCAGCAAACTTCTATTTCTTGTCCATGGATGATTTTGTGAGTTTAATCTTAAAGTTGTTTTCTTTCCTTTGATTATGTGTTATGCAATCGATAACGAAAGTTGTATTGCTATTGATGTTTACCGTGATGACGAAAGTCGGTGTAAACCTTAGATCACCATAGGAAAGATGAGATTTTTAACCTTGACATAACGAAAGTTGATAGGTTGAATCTCTAGGTTGTTAGATTGAGAGATCTTGCACCTCGTTTTATGATGTGTTAATCTTTAAAATCGAGAGATAGAAGATTACTTAAGAGAGGTGAACCACAACTTGAATTAAATCATCGTAAGATAATCTAGGGAAGAATTAAGGTTCATGGGATGGTGGATCATGTTTGTTCTATGTTATATTGCTTTTAGTCGTTATCATGGGTTCGTTAGTTTTCTTGTTTTTCGTAGTTGTAGTTTTATTTATGTTGGTTCGCAATTATTGTTTCTGGCTTTGGATTAATAGTCCTCTGTCGATTTACTTGTACATTTTAGTTTTAGTAATAACTAGTAGTAACAATTGGAAAGATTAACAAAATTAGATTCAACACCCCAATTCCTTGTGGATCGACTTCCTTACTTATCTCATTATACTATCAACTACCCGGTGTTTGGCCGGTTAGGAGTTAGTTTTGCATCTAAGTTAGGGTTTATAAATTTTCTTTTGTTTAAATGATGCAAAATCCTCTAAACAAAAGTGGCGCCGCTGCCGGGAGAGTCTTTGTTTTTGATTATGTTTTCACCGTTTTAGGTGGGAAAAGAAGCACGTAAGTGTTTTCAACATTGGTTCATCTGGTTTCGCCTCGTTTCGCTATTTTTGCTCTCTCGTTTCAGGTTGAACGAGCGTTTAAATGATTGTAAACGCCCGTTATTTTTCGAACGCTCGTTTGGTTTTCTAAACCGGCGTTACGTATTGAACGCCGTCAATTTCGTAACGCACGCTCGCCTCGTTATCCTCTCATTGCTGTTTTCTTTCGTTCCTCTATCATTTCTTTTTGTTTGACTCCGGTTTATGTTAACTCGGAGCAAACAAGGCACTCTTATCTTTGATCCTGAGCTCGAACGATCTATAGTTCGTCCAAATCGCCGTAGAATCCGTTCTCGTATCCAAATTGTTGAAGAAAACTTGGAAGAGAAATTCCGGAAAGAAATTGAAGAATTCGTCTTTGAGATGGCTGACGATACTAGGACCCTAGCTGATTATGCCGCACAGGCATGGTCGAGTTAATCCTGGAGTTATCATACCGACCATTCATAGCTCCAACGTTTGAGCTTAAACCTGCTCTGATTCAAATGATGCAACATGCATCTATTTTTCATGGGTACCAATCTGAAAATCCTCACTCCCATGTTCGTACATTCCTTGAAATCTGTAGTACTACAAAGCTACAAGGTGTTGGTGAGGATGTCATTAAACTCAAATTGTTTCCTTTCTCTTTGAAAGGTGAAGCCAAGGAATGGTATGACTCCTTGCCCAATGAGTCCATCACAACATTGGAGGAATTGGAAAGGGAATTTTTGAGTCAATATTTTCCTCCATCTAAGACTGCTCAATGTCTTAGTGATATTTATACTTTCACTCAAAGTGACCAAATGAATCTTTCTTTGAAGCCTTTAAGAGGTTTAAATCTTTGCTCGTAAAATGCCCCATAACGGATTAGACTTGCAAAGGCAAGCTAATACATTCTACAGTGGTTTAACTGAGATGACCAAGGGTATGGTCAACAGCTCAAGTGGTGGGACATTTCTGAAGAAGACCCCACAAGAAGGATGGGCGTTGTTCGAGGATATAGCAAAGTATAATTATGCTCCATCCTACCAAGCTATCCAAGCACCTGCACCGAAGATTGAAGAAGTAAATATGCAGAATCAGTTGATTTCATTGCTTCAACAACAGGTAGCTAGTATTTCCAAAAATTCAAATTCAAATCCTCAGTCAGTCAATCAGTTTCAACAGAGTTCTGTTCTATTTTGTGATAACTGTAACCAAGTTGGCCATATGTTTGGTCAATGCCAGTTCCCACCTAACTATCAAGTCAATGCGGCCCAACATACGAGGCAGTATACTCCGGTAGTTTGTCGACCCTGTCTTGTTGAGGACACACATCTCCTGCATGCCCTATGAATGGACAAAACCCTGAGGTAAACGCTTTTTATGGTCAATCGAGTCAGAGGTTTCCAAACCAGTACTCCGGTCAAAATAATCTCCAGAATCAGGGATACAACCCTGGTTATCAGAATTTCAACCGGAATCCGAGTAATCATCAGAGCCAATCTTCAAATTCTCCTGTCTCTGCCCAAAGATTTAATCAGAATTGGCCTAACAATCCTGCTTCTGCCTCTGCTTTCAACAATAGGCCAAATCAATCTCTAAGTCAAAATCCTCAAAATCCCCCTGGATTTTCTCTCCCAAATGAAATTGTTACAAGGTTAGACGAGCAAAACAAGACAATTAAAAACCTCGAGAGGCAATTGGGGCAATTGGCTGAACAGCTTGCGTCCAGACCACCTGGACAATTACCAAGTTTCACCGAGAAAAATCCTCGTGGAAGTGGTCAGGTAAATCAAGCTAATCTAAGTCAATGCACTGCTCTTGTTCCATCTCCTCCCTACAGTCAAGAAGATACTAATGCCATCAGCTTGAGATCCGGCACTCAACTCTCTGGTCCACAGAACCAGGGAAACCACTAGCCCCTCCTGCCAGTGGAAGTGCAGGAGGGGGAATAGAAGATAAGGCCTATACCCCCAGCTTTATAAGGAGCACTCAAGAAACTGACCTTAAGAAGGATGAGATGGAAGAAACTTCAGGAAATGAATCTGATAATGGGGAGAAACCTATTGAAGCAGATGAGCACATTCGAAAGATAAGCGAAAAGTCAGTGAGATGGAAAGATCTCGAGGACCACGCTGTGAGTTCCTCGCGTAAGAAAATCTTTTCTGAAGAAGAGTTAAAGAAGCTTCCGTTCCCTCCTCGGAAGACTAACATCCCTTTGTGTGAGGACAAGAAGTATGAGAAGGTACTCAACCTCCTGAAAAACACTCAAGTTAATTTGCCTTTATCTGATGTGTTGGTTGAGATGCCCAAATACACCAAATTCATAAAGGATGTGGTCTCATCTAAAAAGAAGCTAGAGGGTATGGAAAAGGCAACCAGTGAGGACTGTTCAATGATGAGTTATGACGAGTTACCAATTAAGAAAGATGATCCTGGGCGATTCGTCCTCACTTTGCAAATCGGAGGTCTTGTTTTCCCCAACTCTCTATGTGATTTAGGAGCTTCGATTAGTCTGATGCCGTTATATGTTTGTCAACAACTCAGTTAGACCATCTTCTAGAACCTACCACTATGAACATTCAATTCGCCGATAGATCATCCAAGAAAGCAACAGGGATCTTAAAAGATTTGTTGGTTCAAGTCGATCGATTTACCTTCCCCGTGGATTGGTATGTCTTAGACATCCAACAGCCCAATACACCCCTGATTCTTGGACGACCTTTTCTATCCACTGCTCGAGCCCTCATCGATTGTGATGATGGTGCTAAAGTGACTTTGCGTGTTGGAAATGAAGAAGTGAGCTATAGTGTATCTAAAGCTATCAAAAGACCTTCTGAATATCCAACCGGCTATTCTATAGAAGAATCAGTTGATGATTTCACCGATTTTATAGAAGAGCAAGTCCTTCATGTAGATTATGAATTCGAGCAATTGATTGATAAGCTAAATCAACAAGGTAGGATAGATTTGAACGAGCTTGGAGTTGGGACTGATGATGAGATTTTGGGAACTAAGAACCTAACACCTTCAGAAGAAGTAGATTTACTAGAAGCTATGTTACTCTCTTCTGACAATCTGCAAAGTAAAGTTTTAAAGTCCGACAGAGGAGCCTCTCAAGATTTAGTCTTGAAACCATTACCCAAACATTTAAAGTATGTTTTCTGAGAGAGGGTGATCGGCTTCCATTAATTATTTCTCGCTAAGGTAGTGAGAGGAAGAAGAAGCAAAGTTGTTAGCCGTCTTGAAAAGAAATGAGAAAGCTTTTGGTGGCGGTAGGAGATATCGAGGTATATCTCGGCGTTTGTATGCATAAGATAAAAACCGAAGAAGGAGCCAAGCAAATTAGACAACCTCAAAGGCGGTTAAACCTCACATGCAGGAGGTGGTGAAGAAAGAAATCATCAAATTGCTAGATATGGGGATCATATATCGATAGGTAGCGATGATTAGGTTTCCCCACGCAGTAGTCCCAAAAAAGGTGGTATCATTGTTGAAAAGAATGACAAGGGAGAAGAAGTCGCTTTGAGATTAGTCACGGTTACCGTGTGTGCATTGACTATAGAAAGTTGAATGAAGTAACCATGAAGGACCATTTCCTCTCCCTTTCATTGACCAAATACTCGAAGCGTTTGGCGGGACACTCCTTTTCTTCGCTTCAGACGGATACTCCGGGTACTTCCAGATCCCTATAGATCCAGTTGATCAGGAAAAGACGACCTTCACCTGCCCGTATGGTACTTTCGCTTATAGGCGAATGCCGTTCGGCCTGTGTAATGCCCCTGCCACTTTTCAAAGATGCATGTTAGCAATTTTTGATGGGCTAGTTGAGAAGTGCATGGAGATCTTTGGGACGACTTCGGTGTTTGGTCAATCGTTCGATGATTGTCTTGCTAATCTGGACAAGGTGCTTAATGGATGTGTGGAGAAGAACCTAATCCTCAATTGGGAAAAATGCCACCTTATGGTGGATGAAGGGATCGTTCTCGGCCATAAAATTTCGGCTAAAGGCATAGAAGTTGATAGGGCCAAAATAGAAGCCATAGAAAAGATGAACTACCCTAAGAACGTGAAAGAAGTGAGGAGTTTTCTTGGTCACGCCGGCTACATAGAAGATTCATTCAAGATTTTTCTAAAATCTCCAAGCCCCTATCAACTTTACTTAAAGACAACGTCATTTTCGACCGACAATGATTGCAAGTGTGCTTTCAAAAGAGCTTAAACAACGCCTAATCTCCGCTCCTATTCTTATCTCTCCGGATTGGAATTTACCATTCGAATTAATGTGTGATCGTCCAACTACGCCGTTGGTGCGGTTTTGGGGCAAAGACTTAATGGTAAATTCCAACCTATCTACTACGCCAGCCATACCTTGAATCCGGCACAAGCAAACTACACTACCACTGAAAAAGAACTCTTAGCTGTTGTTTTCTCTATGGACAAGTTCAGAAGTTATTTGCTTGGTGCCAAGGTGATTGTCTGGACCGATCACGCAGCTCTGCGCTATTTGATGAATAAGAAGGACACGAAACCGCGCTTACTGCGTTGGATTCTTACCCTTCAGGAGTTTGATGTTCATATCAAAGATATCAAGGGTAGTGAAAACACAGTAGCCGACCATATATCAAGGGTGCTACCAATAGAAGAAGAAGATCCGCAAGACATTGATTTATACTGTCCCTTTGAGAGCGTTTATGTCTGTGAATGATTGCACGTCTGGTCCTCCGTGGTATTCCTCAATCGTTAACTACCTCCATTCCCAGTATCTGAGAATCCCGAGTTCTCGTATCAAGAAAAGAAGAAATTTCTCTCTGATCTCAAGTATTATGTCTGGGAAGAGCCTTATCTTTTTAAAATCTGTAAAGATGGGTTGCTTCGCCGGTGTGTCCCTGAATCCGAGCAACGGGACATAATGGAACAATGTCATAGTGGTCCCACTGGTGGCCATTTTGGTCCCTGGAAGACCGTTGCGAAGATATTCCAATCTGGTTTCTTTTGGCCCTCAGTTTTTAAGGATACTGAAGCTTTTTGTAAAGGCTGCGATAGGTGCCAAAGAACCGGTGCTGTGACAAGGAGATATGACATGCCATTAAAACCCATTCTGGAGTGTGAGGTGTTCGATGTCTGGGGGATTGACTTTATGGGTCCCTTTCCATCCTCATGCGGGAATAGATATATCCTAGTCTGTGTAGACTATGTGTCTAAATGGGTGGAGGCTATCGCCACTCCTCACAATGACCATAAAACGGTCATGAAATTCTTAAAGAAAAATATTTTCGTAAGGTTTGGTCGCCGAGAGCCTTAATCGATGTGAGGGGACACACTTTTGTAATCGACCTCACGGACAAAGTATTAGAGAAATATGGTGTTCGGCATAAAACCGGTACACCATACCATCCTATGGCCGGTGGTCGAGGTGGAGCAGAAGAATAACGAGTCTCAAGAAGATCTTAGAAGGCGGTTAACCGTCATCGGACGGATTGAGTCTCAAATGGACGATGTACTATGGGCTTACAGGATGCTTACCTAAGACACCTATGGGTACATCTCCATACCAAATGGTTTATGGAAAGCCATGTCATCTGCCGGTTGAACTTGAGCATAAAGCTTACTGGGCGACGAAGTTCCTGAATTTTGATTCCACGACTTGTGGTGAGCACTGAATTTCGGCGAGTTGCATGAGCTAGATGAGTTCGGACTTCGGCGCCACGAGAGCTCCAGGATAAGCAAGGATAGAATGAAGCTCCTTCACGATTCAAAGATAAAAAGAGAGAATTTCATGTGGGAGAGTCGGTTTTATTATATAACTCGCTCACATCTCTTCCCTGGAAAGTTACGGACACGATGGTCCGGACCTTTCAAAATTCTCAACATCCTTCCCGGAGGTGTTCTAGAGCTTAACGGCTACGGCGATCAACCCTTCAAAGTTAACGGTCAACGATGTAAACAATACATCGGTCAACCAGAAAGAAGCACCTTTGATTGTCAAATTCTCGATATTTTCGGATGTTGTAGTCCAGAAGTTCAAGACTTTGAGGAATTTTCGCCCGAATTATTCTCCGAGGGAAATAGCCCTGAGATCATGGAGGAGGTCCTTTCCGGAAGTTGGGATATGGAGGAGTTGCGTCGCGAAATGATATCAAAGAAGAGACGAAAGAAGAAGGAGTCTACCTCGAGGACATTTCAGCATCTTTTGCAGTTCTTCCGTAAACTCACTCCTGGTATGCATTATGTCCACCGTTGCCCTGACAATCACGCTTTGCATAATATGGCAAATGGAAAAGTCAAATGGCCCGACCCGGGTTGAGTTTCAACGGTTTGTCGAGCTCCCGACAATAATCAAGCGCTACTTAGGAGGCACCCTAGATATCTGTTTCTTTCTATTTTTGCGTTGTTTGTTTTCTGTTTCGTTTCTGTTTGTTTGTCTAGTTTTGACGAGCGTTACCTGTTTCAGTCTACGGTTAGATGGCCGAGGAGGATGAGCGGTACCCTTATGGCATACCTACACATGAGTTCTTTGGGATGTCCGAGCGGAGTTCGAGTTTGTCAAGTGGGTTTCATGCCATTTCACTGAGGAGGCCCTGGCGGCTTCGAGGGTTCTAGATGCAGATATCGACATCCTCACCCGCATCCGGACTTTCACCTTTGTTGTCGTCTTACCTCCATTTCATGCAGGCGGAGATGGGGAGTGGACCATTGAGGAGCTCGAGGATGACCTTGATAGGCCATTCACAATCCTCAACGATCTTTTCCTCGCTGATCTCGTCTTAGTGTTTATGGAGGAGCATGCCCAGGGGATTGAGCGAGCTGGAGAAGATTGGAACCTTCAGTATGATTTTGATCTCTGGCCTGCCGTTGACCTGCTTCGCCGTCTCATTAAATGCGATCGATTGGTCCTCGCTCTATGACTAGTTTTTAGTTAGTGTCTGTTTCTAGTTTTAATCGTCGAGCCATCGACGTTAAACAAAAGCGCTTGGTGGGAGGCAACCCACCGTTTCTATGTATTTCTTTCTCTTGTACGTATTATGACGTTTTATGTTGAAGTTTATATTGACGTTAGTTTGAAATTTAAACTTTTCTGGTTGCTTTGCATTTTTTTTTTCCTTCTGAACGCCCGTTCCAAAATAGTAGAACGCCCGTTCAAGACTCCTTTGGCACTCTCTGTATCACTTTCTGTGTCCTGAACGCCCGTTCTGAATTTCAAACGGGCGTTCCACCTGCTTTTAAAAAAAAAAAAAATTGCAGAACCCTTTCTCATTTGCATTCGCCCCCCTTCCTCTACAAAACGATTTTCTCCCCCATTCTACCCTAAATTACTCAAATTTTCACCAAATTGAGCGATCTTTAGCTCAAAAGAACGCCCTTAATCCCCTCTTTTCCAATCTCCAAGCTTTCCCTCTTTTCCTTTCACCGGTCACCACGCATTGAGGCTCCAACAGTGCGATTTTTTTTGGTTCAAAAAGCCACGCTTTTGCACGCATTCGGGCATTTGACGCCTCCTAATCACCATCTCCACTCGTCCCACACTCAATTCGGTAAGCAATTGTCGTTTTTCTTTTATTCACTCACAGACATTGGATGTCCACAATTTCACACATCACGCTCTAGTTTTGTTTATCTGTCTAATTTGTTTCTTTTCTTTTCTTTTCTTTGTTACGTTTTGATGAATGATGGGTTGGGTTGCATTTTGGTGATTGGATGGGTGTGTTGTGGTGTTTGTTTGGTGGTGGGCTGATTCGGTTGAATCATTGCTTCCTGGTTTGTAGTAGACATGTCTCGTAGAGTCGGTAAGGAACCCTTGGTCGAACCAGCACAGCGGAAGAAGCGAAAAGGTGATGATTATAGTGGTCCCGGCGAGTCACGGGCGGGTTAGAATAGGAAGCCCTAGGGGTCCCACTCGAGAACCGGTCCTCTCCCGTTTTCTCGGTCGCCATAAGTCCGAAGGCTATGAATTTGTTCACCCAGAGTATGTATCCCGGAAAATGTTAATTGAGAGAGAGATAGTCGAGGCTAAGGTGGACCCGCCTTTGTGAAGATGCTAAGGGATCGGGGTTGGGATATTTTAATGGTTGTTCGGAGACTTTAGTCAATGACACTCTGGTGAGGGAATTCTTTGCCAACCTCGACAAGCAAACACTTAGCGACCGGTTATGTGATGGTTAGAAAGGTTCAGTCCCTTTCTCCCTAAGGTCATTAATGATAAGTATGAGTTTGAAGAGATGGAGGAGTCGACCATCGAGTTGAGATTAAGGAGTTAGTTGATAGTGGGCGTGACCCTTTGGAGGATTTAAGGGTTTTGATTGATCCAAGTATCCTTGGACCCTTAAGCCCGGGAAGCGAAACGAGCGTAAAGACATCACTACTACGACTTGGTCGGAAGATTGGAGGGTCAAGTGTAAGTTTATTCAGAATAGGGTGCGTCCAACGGACAACATCACTCACTTTGGAATTGAAGATCTTGGTATCCTATATGCGATAGAATGGCAAATGGATGTGAATGTTGGGGCCATTATCTATGAGGAGGTTTTTAAGCATTTAACGAAGACAAACCGCTGCATCATTTGCCCCCATCTGATTCACAGTATTTGCAAAGATGCCGGGGTACCGGAATATAAGGCCGATCACAGGACAAAGAACCCTCGGGGACTTCAAAGGGAGCCAAATAAAGCCCAGAAGACTCCAGGTACCACTGCTGATCCTACTCAGGCCGGGTCATCCTTCACTCCGCTTGCCACTCTTTCACCTACCGACCGAATGCAGCTGAGCATTGCTCATAGTATTCGCAAGTGGTTGCGTATGTTGTGTTGCACTCAAAATGATATTTTGGCTAATCAGAAGGAGTTCAACCGTGGTAAGACTATCACCGATGAATCCAAGTTCGCACCTCGGACCGAGACGTTTGTCTTCGACGCGGATGTGGAGAGGACCATTGCCAGTGTCGTGCCCGGGGCATCTAGGGCTGTTCGAGATGACGAGGATGAGGGAAATGACGAGACGGCTACAAGTGATGATGGGAGTGCCTCTGAAGAATGATGTGTTGTTATTTTTATTTTTCTTATCCCCGTAACGATGTTTTGAACTATGTTGCTCTTATTTCAGTTGATCCTCTAGAACTTTGCACGTACTTGACTTTTATTTCATCTGTTGAACTGATTTTAGTCTTGTTTTGGATACCTTGTGGCTCTGTTTTGCTATACTTGCTGATATTGGAACATTCTGTTTTGCCTTTGCTGTTTTTCCTTTCTGAACGCACGTTCTGTTTTTAGAACGGGCGCTCGCGCCGATAATTTTCATTATTTTGCTCTCTGTTGAAATTATTGCTTTTGAGCGACGCGTTCGCTTTTAGAACAGGCGTTCCACCTTGTCGAGCGACAATTTCCATCCTTTAACCATGAATGCTTGTGTATGAGCCTATAATGCTTGGTTCAATTTAATTTCCTCATGTTCCCTTTTTCCCTAGAATTTCATTTGTGTTTCTCCAAGTACTACTGGTGCATTCTACGCTCTTTCCTTTGTCATTTATGCTTACCGGACATCCGTGGTTCTTTCATGCTTTTGCACGACCATCGATCTCCGACATTGATTACTGAGGAGCTAAGTACACTTCCTCGTTTTTTCTTTTCGCACAACTCGAGGACACGTTGTGATTTAAGTGTGGGGAGGACTAGTCATACAATTCTATATCATTTTACTCTTATTTTTATGATTCCATGCAAAATGAGCTAAACTTAAACTTTTGTTTTGTCTCGAATAAGCGATTGCATATCTTTATTCGAGATTTTATATCATTGAAGCATTATGATACATATTGAGTATATTTAGAGGCTTCACCCCACTTTTCTATCACATGCCGTAGTAAATGAGAGCTACACTTTTAAGCTACGCCCATTTGATTAGAAATTTTTGATGATTATTACACGTCCTTTGCATGCATACAAATTTTGGAAATTTTAATAGTCAAGATTTGGAATTAGAGTATGTCATAACCGTGAATATCCGTAAGTTTGAAAGTGGTAAGTGAATGGTGACTAATGTCCTTGCTTATGAATCAATAAATATATCATTGATTGAGGTGTTATGCTCGATAGGTTTGAAGTGCTTTTAGCACGTTAACCATCGCCAACCGTAAATCTCAAACAATGAACTTAATTGTGTGTGTCGGATTTGGTTTATGATTTGAGTGCGGTAGGGTATACCACGTATGTCCTATTCCACCATGACGACCAAGAGCTACGACACAATCGAGGAAAAAAGGCGCCTTATGATTTGAGTAGATAGGGATTATCTCGAAATGTCCTACTCTACTATGACGGGTAAAAGCTTATCAAGTGATATAAAAATCGAAAAAATGTTACTATGAATAAGTTAAGGGTTTAGTTACCATGCACTTTATCCAGGTAGAAGAGAACTCGAAGATATGTTGAAGGACCATCCTCTAATTATGTCGGAAATATTTCTAAATACCTCTATTATTATTCTCAAATTTGTATATTTTTGTGAAGCGCTTGTGACAATCGTTTTATTTCTAATTGGAATGGGATGATTGGCTAGTTTTGCTTGATTAGTTTTCGAGTATGGATTTAGCAAAAGTTTATTACGGCAAGATTACACACATACACTTGGGTGAATCTCTAAACTACCGAATATGTTACAGTATTTGCTAAAGATGCATTTTCATCTCGAGCAATGCTTATGTATTGTTTTGTTCGGGACGAACAAAAAGCTAAGTGGGGAGTTGTTAAGGGCTATTTCATACGACATTTTATGATATTTTTCCTATAAAATTTCTCCACATTAGTAATATTTGCATTGGAATTGGACCTAAAATGGAATTATTGAGTAAAGTGGTTTTAAATAATAAATTGCAAATAAACTTTAATTCTTTGGGTTAATTATGAATTTCATACTATTTTGGAATTGTATTATGTTTTGCAATATTTATGATATAGATAATGTTGACATCACAAGGATGAGGTGGATAAAAGATAAGAGCCATAAAGGATAAGATCAAGTGGTTTCCAAGTTGTTAGAGAGAGATCAACAAGTGGGACAAAAGGCGATTGCAAAACCGTTTCATACAAATCGAATTCGATTCAAAGCAAGGAAAACGGACGTTTAAAAGATCAAGCGGGCGCCCACGAAGAAAAGTCCGATTCGAGAGAGTTTGAGCGTGCTCGAACGGGCGTTCATCTTGTAGAACGGGCGTTCCATATGTGAAACCGCGTTCGATCTGCCAGATTTCTTTGTTTTTCTATAAATAGCCCCAGGTTGTAATCACATAGAGAGAGTATCATTATTATGAGATTTCATCTTCTTCCCGGATCGAAAATCGAGATTTCTCGAGCTCAAACAGATTCAAAAGTAGATTCAATTCACTTGTTTTTAGTATAGATTTTATGGATTTCTCTTCAAGCATTGTAATCAATCATTCCATGGGTAGCTAAGCGACTTACGGCAAGCGTGGGGATGCAATTGTAATCAACAATCCTGGTTTTCTTATAATTAATCTTGTGTTCTTCAACAAAGGTTAGATCATTTAGCTTGCTTTATTTGTTTCAATTCGTTTACATCGAAAGATAACGATTCTGTGATGCTTCATGAATGAAAGTTTATGAAATTAGATCATCTTGCTAAATTGATTGAGCAGTTAGTTTTAGCCCAATGACGAAAGTTGCTGAATTAATTGTTCGGGTTGTTAATCGAGAGATTGCACACCTAGATCGTTAATTGATACAAACGTTGTTAAGAAATTAATCGTTTTGCATTTGATAAGGTGAACCCACCTTTGTTGAAAAACACCGTTGTTGATTGTAATTGAGCTTTTATTGTTGATTAAATTGAACCAATGTTTGCCACTTTTCCTAATTCGTTTGTTGTTTAGTTTCTGATTTAAGCCTTAGTTTATTTCCGCATTCGCTAATTTAACTTCCTCGCACTTTAATTTCGGTCCAAACAATCCTTTCATAGCTTTGAATCAACTTTGATTCTCTGTCTATGCTTTCTTTTACCGCTGAATCTAAACCATAAAACATCATCAAAAACCATCTCCTGTGGATCGACACCCTTACTTATCCTATCAGACTAACAACTACCCGATATTCGGTCGGTTAGGGGTTGGTTTGCATTATAAGTATCGGTTTTACAAATTTAGTTTGTTTTGATTATTGCCATGTTTACACAGGACACTGGACTCTCACTCTATCCCTAGAAATATTGTGAGGCCCTTCAAAATGATAAGTGGAAAGGTCTTTGTTAAAATAGAGATATTCGCTCTCTTGGATAATCATACTTGGGACCTCACAACTCTTCCTAAAGGCAAGAAAACGATTAGGCTGCAGATGGTTATTCACTATCAAATACAATGTCGATGGTAAAATTGACAAGTATAAAGCCGATTGGTAGCAGGGATTCACTCAAACTTATGGCATTGACTATAAGGAAACTTTTGCACCAGTAGCAAAGCTCAACCTTTGTCGAAGTCTTGATTTCCCTATTTGTCCAACAGTGGCCTCTTCACCAATTGGACATCAAAATGCCTTTCTAAATGGGGACCTCACCGAGGAGGTTTATATGACTGTGCCCATGGTTTTATCAATCCTCATACTCAAGGCAAGGTGTGTGCAACCGAGGAAATCTCTATATGGCTGAAGCAATCACCAAGGGCATGGTTTGGAAAACTCACTCACTTGTGGTTAAAGCTGCTGGATATCATCAATGCAACTCGATCACACCATGTTTGTCAAGACAACCAACGAGAGGAGGTCCATTCTAATTGTATATGTGGATGATATCATCCTTACTGGAGATGACTCTCTACCGAGATCCGAACTTGAAGACTCTGCGGCAAAGGTGTTCCAAGTTAAAGATCTGGGCTACCTCAAGTACTTTCTTGGTATGGAAGTAGCTAGAACCACCAATGGCATTTCGGGTCTCCCAAAGGAAGTATGTCTGGACCTCTTTGAAGGAAATCGCATCTTTGGGATGCAAACTCTTTGTATCTCCAAGTAGACCCAGGCCATACCTACCTCGCATGGTGACATTCTTTGTCAGGAAAGAACAATATCAAAGGCTTGTAGGCAAACTCATATACCTTTCTCACACAAGACCGATATTGCATATGGGGTCGATCACAGTCGGTCAATTCATGCATTGCCCTCTTGAGCAACATTGGGATGCGAGTGAATAGGATCTTGAGGTATTTAAAATCCACTCTGGCCAAGGCCCGCTCTTCACCAAGTCTCTTGATAGATCAATCAAGGTCTATCTCGATCTTGATTGAAATTTGGATGTCACATTGATGAGGAGGTCTACCACAGGCTATTGCTCATATATATGGGGAACCTGGTTACTTGGAGGAGCAAGAAACAACCCTCTTTGTGTCAAGAAGCGATCTTGAAGGTGAACTAAGGGCACTTGTACTTGGCATTTGTGAAGCTCTATGGCTAAAAAGTCTTGGTGATCGATCAACTTCAAAGAATATCGAAGAACCTATCACACTCTGTTGTGATAATAATTCAACCTTATGCATGGCGGAAGATCCAGTCCATCATGATAAAACCAAGCATGTGGACATTGTGATACACTTTCGAAGGAGAAGATTGATGCCAAGATTATTCACCTCAGTATGTTCCTCTCAGATCGAATCGATATTCTTACCAAGGCTATTCCACCTCTTATGTTCAAAGAGACTAAGTAGCAAACTTGTTTGCATCAACATATCTGACCCAGATTTGAGGGGTGTGGAAATATTACTCGGCCAGACTCGATCATTGAGGCTTCAGCAGTGCTCGGCAGATTCTTTGAGCCTCGGATTTCGTGCATAATATTTTGTACACCTTATTTAATTGTAAAATTAATTGTAAAAGACATATTAATTGTGAGTCATATAAACAATTAATATGTCAAACTCTAGTTTACTTTATGTCATAGACATAACTTTTACTTTTTACTTTTTGCATGCTTGCCGCCCACATCTACATACTCAAGTGGCCGCCCAAGCTAGCTAGCTAGTCTCTCCATCTCAATTGTATCTATTTATACATCTCTTTACTCAATGAATAAACTAAGTTGAAGTTTACTCTTGTGTTTATCACATTCTCAAACTCTCTTCAAGTTATAAAGCGGGATACTGGGATGTGATCGAGCCGAACCAATACATTTTGGGCCTTGAATTCGATTCCACTATAAAATCCTTGGCTTGATATTATTTGGCTCGGTTCGGCTCATAAGCTCAATTACCTCCCAATAATTTATGTAATTTGTCTAATACTCAACTCGACTCATCTAATATTTGACTCGAATTAAAGATTTATATAAATTAATATTTAATTATCTTCCCTAAAATATATATTTAACGATCTTGACTTAAAAAACATTTAATAATCTTTATACAAATATAATTAATTATATAATCATTTATTATTTATGAGCTCGTGATAAAATATGGTTGTCACATAAGTTTTTATGGATACCGTGATAAAGATGTTGTCATTAAAACCTCATGCCAAATGATATACACGTGAAGCATGGCTTTGGTGACAACTCACCAAACCTTACGTGACAATGTCTTTTTGTCACTAGAATACAATTTTCTGTGACAAACAAACTTATTCTCACTAGAAGCTACTATTTGGAGACAACTCTACTCTTTGTCACCAAAGGCTTGTCACGAAAGATTTTTTTGTAGTGAATTATACACATATATATGTGAAATAGATCCATCATATTTTATAATGATCTACTATGAAATATTATAAGTACAAATATAACATATATAAAAACAAAAAAAGAAAAAAACTTTGCCCAAATTATATGTGAAAAACTACCATTATAACTATATATAATGAAGCATGTGTCTTTTTTATTATATTGATATATGTAAGGATAAACATGTTAAATAATCATTTTCAGATTTTATATGCACGTTGTTTCAATACTTAATTTTTTCAGTGACTTACTACAATAAGTCTTCAAATTTCAGACTTCAGACTTCAGATTTCAGACTTCAGATTTATCAAACGGCCTCTTAGACTCCCACAACTTCAGACACTTTCAAAACAAGGACCAACAGAGCTTTTTGGAAAGTTGAAATGTAGGATTGCATGTATTCTGAATGATGCAAATCTTGTTGATATACGTGACTATTTATAGGGTATAGGGGTGAAGAGCCCTAAAGCCTAGGTGTGGAAACAAAGAATTCAAATTCCTATTGGCCGAGGCACATGTGATATTTCTTGTCAAGGCAACCTAAGTAGGTTTTGAGTGAATGAACATGCAATTCCCGTCAGGCTAAAATTACGGGAAATGAGTATTAACGGTTTCCATGCAAGATCCATGCAAGATTTATGCAGTGACAGCAAAGCTTTGTCAAAATTATTTGAATCAATTTAAATCATGATTAAGGAGATATAAGGTTGGTTGGAGAGATAAGGAAGAGTTTTAAATCATGATTAATGCTGAGTATTTTCGGTGATATAAGAGTTTGATGGCTATTTAGTCTCTTGTGTAGTGATAATATAGCTTGATATGGTTGTTATTTCAAATTTAAACAAAGATTGCATTATCTGAATTTTAGGGGTTAAGTTAGGGTCAATGCCTTCCTATATAAAGAGGCACAGCGTCTGTATTATTTTCTCAAGCAAACATATTGAATAAGAGAGATTCATATGCTTTACATTCTATTTTTCTTTATGGTATCGGAGCCAATTGGTGTTTAAACACCATATAACTTCACATCATGGCTGCTAACACCACATCTATTAATGTTAGCAGCATCATTTCTTTGAAACTTTCATCCAGAAACTATCCTTTATGGCGTGAACAAGCATTAGCTTTTGCAGACAGTTAGGATGTCTTAGGACACCTCACTGGTGATACCCCTGCCCCAGATCACACACAAAACACCACCTCCACCACTGATGTTCCATCACCAAATCCAGAATACATTAAATGGAAGAAGGCAAATAGGTTATTGAGGGCCTGGCTGATTGGCTCATTGTCTGAGGAGTCCTTGAGTCTAGTAATTGGTTTGGACTCTACAAAGGCAGTCTGGATGCACTTAAACGTGCATATGCACAAGAATCCCAGGAACGAGAGTTCAACCTCAAGCAACAAATAACTTATATGAGGAAAGATGAAACTAAAACTATCAATGAGCATGTCGGTATTCAAAAAGGGTGTGTGATGACTTGGTTGCCATAGGGAAGCCAATTCTTGATCTGAAAAAGTCTATTTTCTCCTAACTAGCCTAGGGCCTCAATATGAGGCGTTCACAACCACTATGCTCATGCACAAGCCCTCCTATGAAGAATTGGTAGGCCATCTACAGAATCTGGATCAAAGAAGATCATGGTTTGTTGCAAAGACTCGAGACACCTCTCATCTAGCATTTTATGGCCAAAAACCACAGCAGAGGAGTAATGCACAACCCAAGTTCAATTCACAAGGAAGAGGATTTGTGCACGACAATCAGGAGAAGTGCAGAGCAGGCAGCGAGAACGACCAAAAAGGTGTTTAGGAGAATGTCCAAGAGCAGAAAGAGATCAGTACAAGAATGAGACATGTGACTTCTGTGGTGTACAAGGTCACATCTCAAAAATTTGCTGGTGGAGTAACAAGGCAAAGGAAGAACTCCTCCCTCACGCATTGTCTGCACTCACTTTGGACAACACCATTGCAGACACTGAATGGCTCATGGACACAGGTGCCACCAATCATATGACAGGTAACTCTAGCCTACTGCACAATTTACATACCTTTCCTTCTTCTGCTCATGTCATTGTAGGCAATGGTACAACAATTCCCATCACAGGAACAGGTAATATTCATATAACTTATAATAATGAAGTCTTAATAATTCAAGATGTGCTACTTGTCCCTAATATGACTAAGAACCTAATCTCTGTTAAGCAACTCACTAAACAATACAATGCTCAATGTTTCTTTACTAATGCTGGTTTTATTCTTAAGGAAAACAGCACCAGTAAGACACTTCTGATGGGAGAATGTAGAGGAGGCCTCTATGCTATTCCCAGTCATCACCATGCCCTGGCAGCACACACCATAAAGCCCTGCACACTTGAAGTTTGGCACCAGAGATTAGGCCATGTTCAGCTTTCCACTGTAAATACTTTGAATAATAAAGGTTTTATTGAGATTTTAGGTTCAAATAAACTTGAGCATCTCTGTGAGAGCTGTCAATTAGGCAAGCTCTCAAGGCTCCCTTTTTCACATCTGAGAACATGTTTCTTCAAGCACTTTCGAATTAATTCACTGTGATCTTTGGGGGCATGCCCCTGTTGAATCAATTGGCAAGTTTTCTTATTGTGTGAGTTTGGTGGATGACTATTCTAAATATGTGTGGTTTGTTCCTATTAAGCACAAGTCGGATTTCTATAATGTGTTTCTATATTTTGCTCAATATGTTAAGACTCAATTCAATAAAACAATTAAGCAGCTGCAAATAGATGGAGGGGGAGAATTTGATAACAAACCCCTCACACAGTATTTGTTAAGTCAAGGCATCACTCATCTCATTACTTGTCCTCACACACCTCAACAAAATGGCATTGTTGAACGTAGGCATAGGACTATTAGAGAACTTGGCCTTACAATGTTGTTTCATAGTAGAACTCCCTTGTTTTTGTGGGTTGAGGCTTTTTCAACTACAGTGTATATTCTCAATAGAATTCCTTCACTCACTAACAAGACTGATTCTCCCCATTATTTACTGCATAATACTCACCTTAATTATAACAGTCTAAGGATTTTTGGGTCAAAATGCTACCCCTATACTTAGGATTATAAGAAAAACAAGTTTGATCCCAAGACCTTACCATGTGTTTTTGTAGGCTATAGTAACAAGCATAAGGGTTTTAAGTGCTTTCACCCCTCTTCAAGAAAGTTTTACATGTCCAGACATGTTGTGTTTGATGAGACCATCATGCCCTATAAAACCATGTCCAATATTAATAGACCTTATGTGCTCGGCTTTTTTTGATCCTTGGCTTCAGCCCGATAGCCACCACATACTCATGATCTGTCACACACCTCCACCCACAACTCAAGAATCTCTTCCCATCATTCCTCCCGATATTATTATTACTCCTCCAAAGACCCCAACAGCGACAAGATTACGCACCTCCACATCCAATTTCATAGACTATCTTGATTTACCTTCCTCCCAAGATTCCCAAGCATCTCCCACTCATGCTCAATCGCCGCCGATAACCAATCCAACACATCCCCAATCTCTTCTCGTAATCAAACTCTGCATCCCCACCACCATCCCCAACCCCAACCCCAACCCCAACCCCAACCCCATCCCTCCACCCTCTCCAGGGGCCACTAGAGCCCAACATGGAATCTTCAAACCTAACCCTAAATATGCCTCACCAGTTCATATAGCACCATTCCAATGAGAACCAAAGACTGTCAAGAGTGCTCTCAAACATGAAGGATGTAGCGGCTATGAAGGAGGAAATGCAAGCCCTACTAGATAATCAAACATGGTACTTAGTTCCCAGAACACCAGATATGCATGTAATAGGTTCTAAGTGGGTGTTTAAGGCAAAATTAAAAGCTGATGGGACTCTAGACAGGCTAAAAGCTAGATTAGTGGCTAAAGGTTTTGCCCAAATAGATGGCTTAGACTACGTTGAAACCTACTCTCCTGTTGTTAAACCAAGCACCATTAGGGTCATTCTATCCCTTGCTCTTTCATACAACTGGTCTGTTAGGCAACTAGATGTCAAGAATGCCTTCTTGCATGGGCATATTACAGAAACTATTTTCATGGAACAACCTCCAGGAATGTGTGATACTCAATTTCCTACCCATGTTTGTTAGTTGAAAAAGGCACTCTATGGGTTGAAACAAGCCCCAAGGGCTTGGTTTGACAGATTTAGTTCTTTTCTACTTACATATGGTTTTCACTGCAGTTTATCAGATCCCTCATTATTTATCTATCATACTAATCAGAGTACCCTAGTACTCCTTTTGTATGTAGATGATATGCTTGTCACAGGTTCTAATATTGAACTGCTGCACTCCTTCATTCAAGAATTGCATCAGAATTTGCAATGAAGGATCTGGGCACTATTCATCACTTCCTTGGTGTACAGATACATCAAAATTCACAAGGCATGCTCCTTCATCAGTCTCACTATGCAGCAACACTTATTCACCGGGCTGCAATGCAAGATTGTAAGCCAGCCAACACACATATGGCCACTAAACCATTTCTCCCACTCAGCTCTCCTCCAGCAGATCCTACATTTTATAGAAGTCTTATTGGTGGACTGCAGTATCTCACCTTCACCAGACCAGATATCTGTTTTGCAGTCAACTCCAGCTCCCACTCAGTTTCATATGCAGCAAGTTCAAAGGTTAATCAGATATGTCAAAGCAACCTTGCACCTTGGTATTTCCCTCAAAGCCTCCTCTAAACTCAACCTATATGCCTTCTCAGATGCAGATTGGGCTGCCTGTCCTACCACAAGACGCTCCATTACAGGCTATTGCACTTTCCTAGGTCCAAATATCATTTCTTGGTGTGCCAAGAAGCAACCAACAGTATCCAAATCAAGTACAGAAGCAGAATACAGAGCCATGGCTCATACCGCAGCTGAGATCACTTGGCTTACTCATCTGTTACAAGAATTTCATGTTACCTTACCTACAGTTCCTACACTACTGTGTGATAACCTAAGTTCACTTTATATGACCATAAACCTTGTCTTTCACGCAAGAAGCAAGCATATTGAGCTTGACTACCACTATGTGAGAGAACAAGTAGCCAGAAAACTCTTAGTCACCAAGCATGTCTCCTCTCAAGACCAGCTTGCAGACATATTCACAAAGCCTCTGTCCAAATATGTCTTTCAGAACCTCAGAGACAAACTCGGCCTACTCCCAAGTCCTAGCCTCGTTTGAGGGGGAGTATTAACGGTTTCCATGCAAGATCCATGCAAGATTTATGCAGTGACAGCAAAGCTTTGTCAAAATTATTTGAATCAATTTAAATCATGATTAAGGAGATATAAGGTTGGTTGGAGAGATAAGGAAGAGTTTTAAATCATGATTAATGCTGAGTATTTTCGGTGATATAAGAGTTTGATGGCTATTTAGTCTCTTGTGTAGTGATAAGATAGCTTGATATGGTTGTTATTTCAAATTTAAACAAAGATTGCATTATCAGATCATTATATGAATTTTAGGGGTTAAGTTAGGGTCAATACCTTCCTATATAAAGAGGCACAACGTCTGTATTATTTTCTCAAGCAAACATATTGAATAAGAGAGATTCATATGCTTTACATTCTGTTTTTCTTTAATGAGCATGTCATTACACCGTTAATTAGGGTATGCCTCTTATATCACTGTTGATGATTGAATCAAAGCTCACATAGTCATGATTTGGACCGGACTCAAACCAGTTATTTAACCAGACCATGGAAAACAACAGGCACAAGCACTACTGGTTGAATCAAAGGTTGAAAGACCGGCGATTCGAGATAATGGTTATAAAAAGCCATTTACGAGGCTGAGCGGAATCATAGATAATAAACACCCTCAGCAAGACTCGAACCGAGACCTCATTGGGATAAATCCCTCGGTTTGACCAGGGTTAAACCAACATAGAGGTTAAAGCCAATATACCTGAGCGATTCGGGTTGTGATTCACCGAATCGAGGAGTCTTTGAAGCAAAGAAGAAATCTTCTGCAGTTAATACTTTGATTTTCACATGTGATAGATTGCTAATCCGAAAAGGACATTGAAGTTGTAACCGTTAACCTTCCGGTGAATCAGGGTTGTGAAATCCCTAATTCCTTCTCCTAAATCAGCACATGATGGCCAAAACATCTGGGCAGAGCTCTTTTCGAATTAAGGATTGCAACTTAAATGCTCTTTAAACAGACATATACCGAAATAGTCTTTCCTATTCTTGCCTTTGACCCGACTAATAAAAAAGATGTTCACTTCTTATAATATCCTATTTACATATGTGGGAACAAGGTAAGGGTCGATTTATTCTAACAGAGGCGGGAGTAACAACACACGGTTTATAATGCTACAACATGAGTACTGATAAGTAAAATAATCCAAAAAGAAAAAAAAGGATAATTTCCTAAGAATTACTTAAACAAAGGCTACATATATAAATAAACTCCCTCTATAGTCAACCAAACATGGAAATGTCAATGCAATAAATGAAACAAATCAGTGAAAATTTGAAGAGAGATGAAAGGAAATTTTGGAATCTCCAAAGGAATGACCAAGAGCCTTCACGAATCAGAGATTCGTGCAGCTAGGCATTCAATCAAGGAAAGTTATGTTCTTTAGATGGTTCGGCACAAGGGAAACACATAAGGAAGGTAGAGCATTCAAGGGATATCTATTGAATGCAGATGAGAAGACGAAGAAGGGTGACCGACGTAAATGGGCGGCTAGGATTTCTAGGAAAGGAGGAGATGAGGTAGGAGTTCGGGTTTAGTGTTTATATAGTGAGGTAAACCGTGTTAGGGGGTCTATGGGTAAAAGGGCTTAACTTAATGGGCCTTAAACACCGGACCAGGCTGGGATAAAAGGGCCACAATAATCAAGGCCTGCCAGCAATTTAAAAATCTAATTAATTTATTTAATGAATAAATTCAATTAGTTAAATTAATAATCAATCAAACTTAATCAAGTAATACAAAACTTGCAAAAACATGAATAACATCAAGATGTGCCAAAAATGATGTAAGTATTAAGGTTTCATGGCAGTTAGTGTCACAAAATTTATGTGATAGACACACATAAGGGCCATTTTTGGAAATTAATCAAACTTAGATGCAATTGTGGCTCTTTTTTCATCATTTTTATGAAATAGTTTTAGAAATGTCGTGCATAGTTAATAGAAAAATTCCTATAAGATGAGAATGGTAATGTTTGGGCTTGCATGGAAAAGATGATAAAATGTGAAAGATAAATAAAAATGTATGAAAGCTATACGAGCTCAAATATGATACATAGAAATGAAAGGTATAGATTGAACAGAGTCAACATACATATGCATGTTGGTGTTGGAAGAATAGCATGCACAATTGAGGATAAAGCTCAAATATGACAAGAAACAAAAGGATATAGGAGTGTTGATCCTTTGTTGTGCATATACATCACAACACATGTTGTGATAAGGGTGGAGGGGTAGAAGAGTAAATTCATCTTTTGAAATTTGAAAAAAAAACAAAAAAAAAAACCAAAACAATTCATTTATTGACAATTGAAGGCATAGATTGAACAAAGTCAACAGACATATGCATGTTGGTGTTGGAAGAATACCTTGCACATTTGATGATAAAGCTCAAACATGATACAAAGAAAAGAAAGGTATAGATTGAACAAAGTCAACATAGTTATGCATGTTGGCAATGTCGGACGTATGATCTCAGGTGGGGGGACAATAAAAAATTTAAAGAGGCAAATAAAAAATAAGGGGAGAAGAAGGGGGGAAGGAGGGAGCAAACAACATGCATACCATTAGTATATTTCCGGATCAAGTAGGGACAGTTGCCTTCTCTTAGTTGTATGTAGATCCGTCACTGCATGTTGATGTTGGAAGAATAGCTTGCACATTTGATACCAAGCAATGAAAGGTATAGATTGAACAGAGTCAACATACATATGCATGTTGGTGTTGGAAAAATAACTTGCAGATTTGAATTAAAGCTCAAATATGATACATAAAATGAAATGTATAGATTGAACAGAGTCAACATACATGTATACCTTGGTGTAAGAAGAATAGCTTGCAATTTAAGGATTAAAAAAGGCTTGTGTAGAGACGTATTGTATCAATATATCGTATAACTATAATCTTATTATTCTTTTCCTTAGAAACAATCTACATTTAATTAAATAAAAAAATGTAATACCCGTGAACCTCTCTCACAATGTACTGTTGGACCTGTGATACTCTAGAGCCTATTAATTTTTATTTTTTTATAAGAGAGTTCTATCGGCACACCACTTTTTACTTCCGGCATTTATTTTTTGATTATTTATTTAAAAACATAAGTAGCACTGACGTTGATATTGAACACCAACGTCAGTGCTATTCAAAAACGAATGTCACTGAAGTCGGTGGACTGAGGTTTCTAAATTGAGACACTTTTATAACGTAAACCTCGGTTCCACTGATTTTCGTTTTTGAACACCAGTGACGTTGGTTTTCAACAACAACGTCAATGCCACTAACGTTACGTTCATAAAAAATCATCGTGTTGCTGAAGTAATTTTTTATGATGCCGGAAGTAAAAAATTGCGTGCCGATAGAGCACCTTCTTATAAACACCCGTTTAGAGCAACCGTAGTAAGGAGTGAGTGAAAACCAACGAACGTCTAGAAAGATCCTTGGGAAATTCTACTTCTTCCCTTTGCTTCAGTTTTCTTTTCTCCAGAGCGTTTAAAAATTTTAGTTTTTTTTTTTTTTTTTTTTTTTTTTTGCTTAAAAACTTCCAACCTTAAATGGGAAGTTTTATTCTAAAATAAAACTTCTCATTAACTTCTTCTTTTTATAAATTTCTTTTTATTTTTATTTTCTTATTTTAAATAACACTTAAATCCCTTAATTAAATAAAACAAAAATCTGAGTTTCATTAAATGATTCTTTTGCCATTTTCTGAAAAGTCGGGATGTTACAACTCTACTCTACCCAACCTTATCCCACCAACCACTTTACACAACCTCATCCATTTTACCCTGCCTAACTTGGCCCTACCTTACCCTACCAACCATCTTACCCATCATCACCAAACATATCATGCCTCTCCACGTCCACTTACCTACTCCACCCTAACTCGATCACCCTACTTACCACCTACCTTATCCTACCTCACAGTACCGTACTCTACCCTATCCAGACATCCATTCTACCATACACAACATTACCCAACTATCCATCCTACCCCACCCATCCTACTCTACCACCCATCTTACCTTACCTACCCCGACCCACCCAACCTATACCCTATCCTGCGATTCCTGCCCTACCATAACCCGTGCCCGACCCCACCCCACTCACTCTTACCCACCACCTACATTTTTATCGATTTTCATCTTATTTTATCTATTTTCTAATGTAATGAAATTGGACATTTGCATTCCATTTGAATGAAATTTCGTTTCATTCCATCATCTTATTGTCATACCAAGACATTGTAATGGAATAAAAATCATTACAATCAAGCCTTCTTGCGAAACAAACATGTCATAAACAATTCGAACGTCTACTTAGCAAGTTGAATGCCATCAACATATTATCCAAACACAAGGAAAAGTTATATTTTATAGTCATAACCTATATAAATTTATAACTTTGTAAGTAGCTAGTGTGAATATATATAGATAGATAAATACAATATCACATTAATCATTTCTTTAAATTATCATCATCACTACAAACATATCCCCCACTCATGAACTGAATAAATGTATCAATTAATGAGTTCCAGGGGTTTGGGGATCATGATGGGGGTTTGCTCCTGTCCCTGGATAATCATTTGTCCCAATTAGCATCCTTCCCTCCAATTCCTCATCACTTCTTGTATCAATTATGTCCTATATAATTAATTAGAAAAGAAAACATCAATATAATTTAATAATCTTATATATAATGGGCAATCAAAAATCGAAATCTTGAATCTCCTCATTATAAATTATTGCTTGTTTTCAATCAGGGATAGAGCTACAAGCCTACAAGCTATACAAGGTATATTCAGATTGCTAATCTTTTTATATTAAATTTCTGTTTAATTAAGTCATACAAAAAGAAATTAGTGAACTTCCATATTTTATAATATATACGTACACTATATCCTTAGATTCTATTATTTTAATACAATATGAATGCGTATGATGAAAGAGAATACAAATGAAGAGAAACTTTGTGGTATAACCGTCATAGGATACCAACCGCTACACATTGTATCCTATTTCATTACTACTTGTTTCACAAATACATTATGTGAAATAAAAATTGAAAAATATGATATATGTACTTTGAAAAGATCGATCCTCATAATAAACATTTAAAATTATTTGCATATATAGTATATAATTGACTTTTAGAAGAAAATATTTGAATTTGAGACAAGGTCTCTGGAGGTCAACTCTAACTAAGCCAGTTGAGCTAGGCCTCATCGGCTTCTTGCTTAATTTTAACCGAGTTTTAAGTATATTTGCAGGGGAAGTTTTTGGTTATATATTGAGTATATCTGGAGTGGAGTGATCCGTTGATCAAAATCACACAATTTACATCATAGTTATAACCTGTGTGGTTCCGCTCAACTTACGGATCAGTTAACTCCATGTGGAGATAAAGAATAAGAGAGAGAACCTGGCCATTTACAACATCAAAGGATTGCTTTAGATTGAAGGCCCTTGAACTTCCTACAGAAACAAAATCCAATAAGATGGATCCATATTCCCAATATCAAAAACTACTCAATTCACAGCTTAATCATCAATGAAAAAGAGTTAAAAACTAAAAAGGGATCTCAAATTTATACCTGATATCTGTATTGATTCATTAAGAACCAAGAGAAATAGCAGCAGAAGAAGAAGAGAAAGCCAATAAGAAGGTTTTTTGGGGTTCATTTTCTTGGTGAGAGAAAAGAGTGGATATTGAGTAGGCAGGCAAGCAATTCAAGAGAAGTCGTTACTTTTTCAAAGATGATTCAATGGATACACCATTAAATAAAATAATGGGGAAAAGATCCCCTGCAAGATACACAGCTGTCCCGACTGAGTCTTGAAAGCAGTGTCGTTTCAATCCAAAAATATTTGTCTTGTGATGTTTTTTTTAGATCGCATCGAGACGGCGTCGTTTCGGATTGAAACGAGACCGTTTCGATGCACTGTCGGAGAGCGGTTCACCTTGCACCGGCGGGGATCGAGGTCCTAAAATAATGTTAGGCCTGCTCGACAACTGAACCAATAGATTATTAATTAACAAGTGGAAGTGAGAAATGAAAGTCAACATCTTGTTGGCTTTTTTGGTTGGAAGGTGTGAGATGAGATGAGATCCCCACGAGTGAAAAGGTGAGTGAATTATATAAAAGAGTAATGGTATAAGTACAATAGTTATTTCATAATCAATAATTTAACGGTCATTTTTATTGATAATAATGTAAACTTATCAAGAACAATGATATATATGACGATTATGTTATTGGATGTGATACTTGTATCTGTATCATTACTCTGTTCATAACATATAGACTAGATGACTTTCTAAAAAGATTTTATAAAGTGTTTTGCAACAACACTTTTTATCTACCACCATAGACACTCTTAAATGCATTTGGCTTCTAGAATTTATATCTAACTTTCTAAATTAAGATGGCATGGTAAAGGGACTTTCTAGCAATTTTTTTTAAGGAAAATAGGTGGGCTATAAATTATTTATCATTTCTTTGGGGTAAAAGGTGATATCTCTATCCACAGGGTCCTCTTACGTTGCTGTTCGACAGAATGATGAAAAAGTTAATCACGATGACTTAACGACTCTTTAAGTGGGAGGACCAGTAGACGTCCAGTACATGTAAAGAGTCACCCTTTACATAGCTAATTCCCAAACAACTTATCCTTCCTATCTATGCATACAGGAGACCCTGTAAGAGCATTCACTGTAGTCAATCTGGTATTGATGTGTTAACTTCAATATTTTCCTTAAAAAAAAAACTTCAATATTTGGTGTAAAATGCTTAGAATATTGTGCATAAATGGTGGAAGAGAGGGGAACAAATTCACACTACACCCTTTTATATGAGTCAATATTATCGCAGGAGCACATGGATGCTTGAGATAGGTTTCTTATGGGCTCGTTAGCTCACCTTATCAATGCGAAGTAGTCCTCAAAGGGCTCATGAATCAAGGCCTCAAGGAAGCATGGAGAAACCCAACAGTGGAGGGTTCTATGCCTCAAACACTATAACCACTAGAGGCATTGGGGCTCACATAGGGCAGGGGACACTCTCGGGAGGGTTCCATGCCTCAAACACAATAACCACTAAAGGCATTGCAGCTCACTTAGGGCAGGGGACACTCTCGGCACTAGGTGGCATGCCTTCGCTTCTTAGGTCTCTGGAAAGACTACGCCTTTTATATCATCAATGCCACAAGTGCCGGTACATCACACAGGGCTTCTGAACACGCAGAATGCAGTATATTCCAAGTATCCACGATGGATGCCTTTTAAAGACTTAAGAATCGATTTTTAAGAGACTGATTCAGTGTGGTGTATGATAGATGTGATACATAGGTAAAATTGCTCTGGTGCAAATAAACACTCCCTTTCAAAAATTATGAGATAGGTGTATTTAATTCATAATCATGTACCTCAAATTTGCTAATCAGTCTACCACAAAATTTGGCAATTAATCCAATTTGTTCACGTTCAATTTTCCTATGATTTTACACTAAAAAAATATATAAGATTTGCAAAGCAAACCCAACCAATATTGAATTACAAACTACTTTACATGTGAACAAAATCTCAAAGCAAATGCCTACGGAAAAACTCTTTAAACGCCGTGTTAAAAAAGCTCTGAACCGTGCCTTCACCTGAGTAAGAGTCGAACTCCATAAACACGTCTCAAACCGAACTTCAGACTAGTCGGACCCACCCAATATAGTTCCATACATGGACAGCTCTAAATGAAATGCTACTCAGATTGAACTCCAGATTAATTGGGCCCAATATAGTTCCGGGCACAGAGGGTTCTAAGCAAAACGCTTAGGACACGTTCCTAGGGATCGGAAAAGACGTAAGCCCGGTTCGTTTAAGTGCAGGAGTTCGATAATACCGTCTGGCTTTATGCTTCTTCAATCTAATCCCAGGAACTTTCCTCATAATTGCTTGCCAGATCATTTGAACAGCATCATTATCCTTCGACGGGTACCGAAACTCGTAAAAATTCTCAACCTCCTTTAACCTTCTCCACATTCTAGTCCACTCTTCTTTCCCAATACCCCTAATTAATCAGATTCAAAACATAATTTTCTTTAACCGCATCCGAATTACGAACAAAGATACAAAACACGGAGTAATCAAGAACATCTTCAAATGGTACTCAATGTCATCACTAATGATAACCGGAACACAATGGCTAGCAATTGCATCAAATAGACAGTTTGATGAAGGCGTGTCGCCCGCGATGTTTAGACAGAATTTCGATGTGTGCATTCTGCGTGTAGCTTCTTGGATACCGTTTTTTCTGTACACTCCCAAATGAAAAGTGGACATCTTTCTCATCTCTTAGCATATAAAATAGCTCTTGTCGTATAATTCTGCCCTGTAAACGAAAAGAACACATGATTATACGCCCAAAACACGAAGATTTGCAATAAGAATCAGCTTTCACAGTCGATTCAGTGTAATGTCACAGTAAAAATGCTCAAAACGAAATCTTGAACATGAAAGATTCATAACTAAAAGCAAGACTTACATCTTTCCTATAATTAAACAGCACCTTGAAAGTAAAGCAAAGTCGGGCGGCTATCAAAATCTGAAGAATTATTGACATAGCTTCCTATAACATGCTTATACGGCACAATCATGTCTTTCTCAACATTCACGATACTCGGGGGATACCTTCCGAAATCCGATAAAACAAACATTGCAGGCCAAAGCTGCAATCTTGCATTCACAAGGCTATTAGAATGATGTGCAAGGACAATAAGGTCAATTCCACCTGATCTTTCCCATTCAGGTTGTGATGTCAAGAAACTAACTAACTTCTCTTGAAGCAACTTATCAACACTCTTCTTAATCTTCCCTTTATTCTTCACCTTCGAGAATCGAATATAGCTTATAGACGAAAAAACGGGACGAATATTGTTGGAACTTTAGCTCCCAAATGGGTTTAAGTGTAAGTGACGAACAGTCAACTTCAGGCCCGGATTTGAATGAGTTATGGAATGAATTTTCGGGAGCTAAAAACGGTTTTGGAAACTACTAAGATAGTAGTTGATGTTAGGCTTTTGAATCACTCGATTCCGATATTGGGTGAATGAGAAATTAATGCCTAAATGTAGAGTGATATATGTGAGCCGAAACTGACATCAGTTCAAATCGAACTTATTGAATCAATGCATATGTTCGAATTATGTTTATGAATAGAATGACATCCGTTCAAAATTCGGTTATTTCCAACTAATAACTTCCGCTTCTGAACAGTTGCTTCCTATACCAAAGGTTGTCATAATGCCTATATAATCCCTTTGTCCTGAATGAAAACTTAGACAAAAAATTCATTTGCATACTTCTCGAAAATCTGCATAAACAATTTTCTGCATTCTTAACTTCTGAATAAGGCAAACAAACATTACTGCAAAAACTCCTTTTGCATAGTCAGAGATATTCAAGGCCGGATCAATTCGCCGCTTGTTCGCATTGAAGTTCCACAACCATAACAAGAAAAAGACTGTTGTATCTTGGGAGACTTCTTGCCATAACCGTGGGTATTTAATCGGGGCAATAAAGTCTTAAGGAAAGCGTTCTACGTGCCTCAGTCTAAACAATAAGCTCTCGAATTTACTTATGCTTTGTGTCGTTCAATTTGATGTGCATATTGTTGTGTTGTTGTGTGTATAAATGTTAAATACATGTTCATAAAATTGTTTCTTCATCTCTGTTGTTCAACATTGATTTTTTTTTCTATTTGGAAAGTTTCTATAAACGAAAAAAAAACAGATTACGACAGACTAAATCAGACTTCTAATTTTTCCAACACTCTTTAAGACTTTACATTGCTTCCTGTGTTAATAATCCGATTCGTGTGTAATTTGTTTGATGTGCATATGCTTTTGTAAAACTTTGAACATTGAATTGCATCTGCAATTCTGGAAAAATAACATAGGAAAAAGTTGTAGTAATACAAACAATTTTTTACACAATTTTCAGAAAAATTGCACGACTAACTACATTGTTTTCAAGGCTAAAATACTTTGTAATTACTACGAATTTTTTGAAAACTCGAAGAATAATAGTTATTTCTAAGGTGTTATAAATTACAAAATCCGTTTATATTATTTGATAAAAGTGTCCGTGAATTTTTATAACAACTTTAAGAAAAGTTGAAGCAGAAAATTCATGTTTAACCGGATGCTTATGTGCGAATCTTTCAATAGTTTCATGCTTATTATTTAAAATGTGGTACAACATCATACTTATGTGCGAATATTTCGATAAATTTATTTTACATGATGTGTGCTATCTTAAACACCTTCTAAAATATGTTGGTATCAATTCTGGAGATGTGAAACGACTAATAGAAAAATCTGCAACATGAAATTGTGGAAAAATAGGATGCTTTTGTGTAAAAATGCATTTGTTTCCTTATATACCTTTTGAAAAATTATGTTAACAACACAATTTTCGTGTTAATATTATTCTACAAGTATGTGAGTATAGTTTACTTGTAACAAAAATCTGCAATTTGGTTAAAAACATTGTTGTGCCGAAAAAAATAAATATAGATTTTTGTCCAGAATGACAAAATTATCATAAAATCGGGATAGAAGGAAACTTTAATTTAATAAGGACAAAAGTAATAATTATGAAGTAACAAATATGAAGTAACAAATGTGGAATAGAGTAAATATGAAGTAACAATTGTGAAACACAAAGTAACATTAACACGTGAAGCAACATTTTTAAAGTAACAATTGTGATTTTTGTCCTTTATAATCATGAAAATGTTATTTTTGCACTTCCAGACCCATTTATTAATTTTTTTTGTCCTTGTGGCCCCTTCCCCCATATAAATATAGTCACGACTTTTGTGAAAATTTGGAAAATGCCTACCATGTGTTGTAGTCCAAAATACTTTATAAATACTCGTTCATTTCTGAAAAGTTAAAGAACGAAAGTTGTTTATTTGGTGTTGTAGATTACAAAAATATTCATGTTATGTGTTTAAAATATTCGTGAATTTTTTAAATTGCGGTATACCAATATCGGGAAAAGTGTGCATAACTGAGTCTGTTTTGCAACTTTGATTGTTGATATTCTGTTTATGAACACAAATGGAAGGAATATTGGAAACAACTCCTTTGTCGTTTGTGCAACCTGTTGCTGTGCAAGGAACGAGTTCGTCTCACCACGAAAAACCGGAGAAGTTCAACGGGCAGAACTTCAAGAGATGCATTAGAAAATGCTATTCTATTTGACAACTTTGAGTTTGGCAAAATGGCTAACTGAGGATTCTCCTGCGGTGCAAGATGATGAAAGTATATTGTTGACCGATTTATGGAATACAAGATGGTGGAATCCAAAAACGTTGTTAGCCAAATGGAAGAGTTGCAGATTATCTCCGAGTGTCTCGAGGAAGGTTTGGTTATTAATGAACCATTCCAAGTTGCAGCAATAATTGGGAAACTTCCACCTTCATGGAGAGATTTCAAAAATCATTTGAAGCATAAAACCAAGGAGATAATCATGAATAAGTTGGTGGTGAAAATTATTAGAATCAAGCGCTTACCGTTGTACTAAAACCAATTGGTGCTAGTAAAGGCGCAACTTTATTTCCTTTAACATGCCCCCTCAAGTGTGGGCCTCTAACAAGACTGTGCCATAGGCACACAAAGACAAGACCAAACTAGGCCAACAAGACAAAGAGGCCCAACACTTGCACAATAAACTGAGGGAGCCAGGGTTTGATCCCATGACCTCCTGCTCTGATACCATATTAGGATCAAGCGCTTACCGTTGTACTAAATCCAATTGGTGCGAGTAAAGGCGCAACTTTATTTCCTTTAACAAAAATAAGGGTTGAAGAGAACAACCGGCAACTTGTCAGGGGAGGGAACTTTGAACAATCCATGGCAAATTTGGTGGAATCCAGTTCCGGTGAAAATAATGGCAAAGGCCAAAAAAAAAAGTTCAAGGGTGAAAGTTCTAAGGGCAATCAAAAGTCTAAGCCATGTAATGTAAATGCTTTAAATGCGGGAAACAAGGACACCACAGGAATGAATGCCGAAAGCCTTGAAAGTTTGACAATCAAACGTGGCAGAAATAGTCACCGAGACTATGGATGAATTGAATTTGTCCGCTTGTTGATTGCAATTAACTTGATGATTGAACTTCTTTTGTTAAATTTTGAATCTAATTCATGGTTTGTAATAAACAATTTAATTTATACATTATTATATGTGTGTAATAATTTGTATAAATGTGTATGTAGGTGTTTATGTAAGCACCTTAATGGTTGTGATAAGTTATTATGAATATATGTATAATATGTTGTTATATTCATATTAATTATAGATTTGCTTTTGGTTTTGTGATGTACATTTTAAGATGTAAATACGAAGTTGTTTATGCGTTTGTTGATACAATTAAATCGACATAATAAAAAGGTTAATCAATTCATGGTGATCAAGGAGGAAAGTGTGATTCAAGATTTAATGAATTTTGTTTTGGTACTGACAACACTCATCAAATCGTTGAACTATACGTACCTTAATCAGTTAATGTTGTGAAATGATGATTAACTTGAGGTTTACAAAAAACCTGTGGGGGGAGAATATCTTCTGGACTTAAACTTCATCATATTCTTGGAAATGTGGGGGTGAATGGTAAAGAGAATTTAAACAAAGTGATGTAACGAAAGCAAGAAATGGAAAGGATGTTGAAAAGATATAGCGGGTGGCTTAAATCCTATCACTGTTATTAGCATGCAATAGTCGGTAAATAATAGAACAAGCACACGGTACTATGAAAATGGTAAGTTAAGATTCATATCTCGTAGACACAATACCATTTAAGAATGATCTTTAATGGTTTGATTTCCTCGATTGTATAAAGTCGAAGGAGAATCTTGCGGATCCTCTTATAAAAAGGTTTAGCGAGAGATCGGGTGTCAAATTTTTGACAAACGGAATGGGACTGAAACCTATTACGCATGTTCCCTTATAATGGCAACCCAACCATAGTGGTTGGAGATCCCAAGTTCATGGTTCAAAAGGGACAACTAAGTTATGAGGGACAGTTAGCACTTATCCAATCTGTTAAAACAAAAGTGATGTCTGCTGAAGGGGTCAGGTTAAGCATAAAACTTTTAATGATTCCTATATCTTGGTAAAGTCAAGTGGTGTATTGCAGAGTACTCTTTATAGGAGGTCACCTATGTAAGTGGAAGTGAGGCCGCTTCTATGAGAATTTGTGGGCTGAATTCTCTAACACACTTTCTGAAACCAAGGTGTTCCAGGGCCAAAACGGGCACAACCATGAGAACTTCGAGAAGGCCAGGGGGTCTATTGTGTGGGTATTATTGTCTAGGCATGCAACAATGCCTGAGCAGTTCAACACTTAGTTCACTGCTTAGCCGAGTATGTCCGATGGTATTCTACTAGGGAAGGTTCAAGCCAACAAACCACCTCGCCCGATGCAATAGAACTCCGTTTGATATCTCTACAGAGTCTGCATAGCATATGCATTAATTTTCATTCATGTGAGGGATTGTTGGAACTTTGTGGTATTTTAGCTCCCAAATGGGTTTAAGTGTAAGTGACGAAAAGTCAACTTTAGGCCCGGATTTGATTGAGTTATGGAATGAATTTTCGGGAGCTAAAAACGGTTTTGGAAACTAATAAGATAGTAGTTGATGTTAAGATTTTGAATCACTTCATTCTGATATCGGGTGAATGAGAAATTAATGCCTAAAGGTGGAGTGATATATGTGAGCCGAAGCAGACATCAGTTCAGATCGAACTTATTGAATCAATGCATCTATCCGAATTATGTTTATGAACAGAATGACATCCGTTCAAAATTCAATTATTTCCAACTAATAAGTTCCGCTTCTGAACAGTTGCTTCCTCTACCAAAGGTTGTCATAATGCCTATATAATCCCATTGTCCTGAATGAAAACTTAGACAAAAAATTCATTTGCATACTTCTCGAAAATCTGCATAAACAATTTTCTGCATTCTTAACTTCTGAATAAGGCAAACAAACATTACTGCAAAAACTCATTTTGCATAGTCAGGATATTCAAAGCCGGATTAGTTCGCCGTTTGTTCGCATTGAAGTGCCGCCCCTGAACAAGGAAAAGACTGTTATATCTTGGGAGACTTCTTGCCATAACCGTGGGCATTTAGTCGGGGCAATAAAGTCTTAAGGGAAGCATTCTACGCGCCTCAGTCTAAACAATAAGTTCTCGAATTTACTTATGCTTTGTGTCGTTCAATTTGCTGTGCATATTGTTGTGTTGTTGTGTGTATAAATATTAAATACATGTTCATAAAATTGTTTCTTCATCTCTGTTGTTCAACATTGATTTTTTCTATTTAGAAAGTTTCTATAAACGAAAAAAAAAAACAAATTACTATAAACGAAATCAGACTACTAATTTTTCCAACAAATATAACATCAGCTTCACTCGAAAATTCTGAACTCTAACCGCAATTCTATTCCTTGGAGAAAATTGTGAATGTAGAAGATCTAGTGTTTAATCTGTTAGAAATATTTATTGATATTAAAAACTTTGGGTATTTGTTTATAAGGACTGATTTGGAGACTTAATAGACACCTTGGACACACTTAAAACATAATTGATTATAAGGACATATTTTAGACAACTTTCCTATACTACCCTTTTATCACATCCAACGAGAACGGAACGTTAGTTGCCGAAAGTAGCAACGGCAAACCTCTAAAAATCTCTTCCAGCAAATCCCTGGCGTGCGTTGCCTCAAGTCCTCTTGGTCTCTATAGATTTCGTCCAAATCCTTTTTCATCTCATCAAAATCTGCTTCTTATTAGACAATCTTTTAACTTCCAAGCTAAATTCCGCAAAAATCGAAAGATTAATTGTTGCCAAACGACCCCCGATCCTACTGAATCATCATCCATCACACAGGTACAGTCAAAAATGCTAATTTGATTTTATCAATAAGGAGCAGGATGTTAATGGCCATAGAAATCTGCAAGAGGAAAATTCCAATCTAAAAGTCCCTTCTCTTAATAGTGCTGATGTTGTTGGAGATTCTATGAGAGAGATTCATGATTTTGTTGGTGGCGTTGGAGGTGGTGACAGAGGTGATGGTGCAAAGGAAAGCATCATACCCTCCGTAGACTTTTCAGCAGATGGTCCTGTTAGGGTAGCTTTCTGTCTTGCTCAATTTTCTGCTTAATCATGCTTACTGCGATATAATTTTTTTGCTTTTGCATAAACTTGACATGTCCGAGTGCATAGCCTGATATAATTAGGCCTAGCTGTTTTGATGCTTTAACATATACAATCCTGTTAGAACAAATATAAATGAAACTGCCAAAGTGTAGTCAGGTTGCTCCGATTATGCAATTTACGGATTCAATAAAGTTTGTCTCAAGATAAACAGCTTGATATATAACCTTTATTTTGAGGTCATATACTCGGACATGGTAGAAGTAATATAGTCAGACATGGCGTGACCTTTATTTTGAGAGTGCCGCTTTAAGAAGAATAGTTATTACTGGATTTTGTAGTCTACATGTAAATTGTCTTTCAACAAACAGAGTGGAAGATATTGTGGCCATTTTCCTCTACAGTTGTTCAAAGCGATTAGTTTTAGAATAATAAGCTGTTTATTTGTGTTGTGATGAATCTCAGAGTGCACACGTGACAAATGACCAATGGAAAGTCGATTCTCATTGTACGGTGGATCCAAAAACGGTAGATTTGATGGTGTGACACTAAAGACAATGCCCATAGTTAGGAGCGTGGGAAGGACGACGTCATAATTTGAGTAGTATTATACATTAGTGCATCCAATCCATTGACCAGGAGCTATAAAAGAGGGAGGTATTGAGTACTGTACAAGAGATACACCATTCTAGAAGGATTATCTAACTTAATTAGGTTATTAGATATTTGTTTTGTAAAGCCATGTGCTAGTTTATCTTCATTAACTTTGTTTCATATGCCCATGTTACTTCACTATGGAATGTAATTCAGATACTTGTATTTGTGCAGGAGAAGATTATTGTTGATCCTGTTCCAGAAATTGGTAGTCAAGCTTCACAAACAGAGGCTTCCTCTAATGAGATCGAATTTCCTAAATGTCCTACCAAAGATGTTAATAAATGAATAGCGGTTGTCTCTTTACTTGCAGCAGTAGGTCTATTTTTGTCAGATCGTCTGGATTTTGGTGTTTCATTGAAGGATCTTGAGATTTAATCCAAGGAAGACTTGAGATTGGAAAGAATTGGAAAGCAGCTAGGTTTCATAAAGTTTTGGCTGCCCTTTATTTTGCAAGAAGCTGCTTTACTTTTTGTAGTATGCTTACATTGTAGCTTTGTTTTTGTGTCCAAGGTTGTTGGAAAATGATAAAAAAAAATAAAAATTGATGTGTGGCAACTTTCAATGTATTTTAAGGTTTTTTACGGCTGACTTTTGTTTTTTTTCAAACAAAATCTTGATTTTCCCCTATGTCCATATAGCAAGAAATTTGTCGGTATGAGTTTATCTTGGGCCAAAATCAAAAAATAGTTCTTGGATTTAATTTGGTTTCATGGAAATTTGCTGAAAATGATATTGAAGTCGTGGAAGAAAATTGGTGCAGTGACATGAATTTGATAGTCGGTTTGAGTATGATTTGGAACAAAATGTTGGTGCCATTGGGTGTCACTGCATAGGGTGTCACTTTAGAAAATGTTCTTGTTATTGGGTGTCACTTCATAAAATGTTGGTGTCATTGAGTGTCACTGAATAAAACGTCACTTCATAAAATGAAATAACAAAATAAAAAAGATGAAAAAAATGTAAATTAGAGTGAAAGAATTATGTTGATCGTAGTTTTATATAAAAAGATATAGCCATTCGAAGTCGATTTTATGAAGAAAAGAAATCGATTTTCTGAAATTAAGTCGGAAAAATATCAAATGTCATCGCGGTGTCGGATCATCAAATGTCACTGCATCACGGTGTCACTTTATCGCGGTGTCTCTGCATCGCGGTGTCACTTCATCACGGTGTCACTTCATCGTCGTGTCTCTGCATCACGCAGTAATTCATCGCGGTGTCTCTACAATGCGGTGTCACTTCATCGCGTTGTCTCTGCATCGTGGTGTCACTTCATCGCGTTGTCTCTACATCGCGGTGTCGCTTCATCGTGGTGTCTCTGCATCGCGGTATCACTTCATCGTGGTGTCTCTGCAATACGGTGTCACTTCATCGCGGTGTCTCTACATCGCGGTGTCTCTACATCGTCAAATGTTATAACATCGCGATGTCTCTTCAATGCGGCGTCTCTGCATTGCGGTGTCATTTCATCGTGGTGTCTCTACATCGCGGTGCCATTGCATCGCGGTGTCTCTGCATCGTCAAATGTTATAACATTACGATGTCACTTCATCACAGATGTCACTTCATCGCGGTGTCTCTGCATTGCAGTGTCTCTGCATCGGGGGTGGTCACTGCATCTGGGGTGGTCACTGCATGGCGGTGTCACTGCATCGGAGGTGGTCACCGCATCGAGGTGGTCAATGGATCTGGCATGGTCAATGCATCGCGGTGTCACTTCATCGAGGCGTCTCTGCATCGCGGGTGGTCACCGCGATCGCGGTGTCACTTCATCGAGGTGTCTCTCGCGATCGGGATGGTGTTTGCATCGGGGTGGTCAGCGTGATCACGGTGTCTCGCATCTGGGGTGGTCATCAGATCACGGTGTCTCGTGATCGGAGGTGGACACTCAGATCGAGGTGGTCAATGGATCTAGGTGGTCAATGCATCGCAAGATCACTTCATCGAGGCGTCTCGTGATCGCAAGCGCCAAAAATAACACAAACAACAACAACATTGTTTCAATCAAAAATATGATATATATAATAATATTAATAAACATTCAGGGAGCGCTTCTTCCCCTCTTTATTTTTTATTTTTTATTTTTCTTCATTAAGGATAGTTTGGTATATGTACTCAGTTTGTGTCCTTATAAACAAATAAGTTTTTTTAGTGTCCTATTTGCCCTATTAAGTCCAAAATGTGTCCTTTTGGACCATTAGCCCTAAAAACTTATATTATTTTTATGATATACTTTAAATAAAATGAAAATAATATCTATTATATTTCTTTCAATTTAATTTGGTGTTCGACTTTTTCTACATATATCTGGTAAATTTTCATGTAAAGTAGGATAATGTTTATTTGATGTATCCCACAAAATCAGGTATTTTACAGATAATGTGGTTGATTGAGTCTTTATTAGTTTTCTATATAAACTAAAAATATATATTGGAATAAGGGGTCGTTCTGATGCAGGGAGACTTCAATAGGGATTTGCATACGTGGCAACATCTGGACCACACAGTTTCATGCCACGTATGCAATTCCCTATTGAGGATGAAACTGTGTGGTCCAGATGTTGCCACGTATACAACTCCCTATTGAAGCATTCTTGCATTAGAATAACCCTGGAATAAGGGATCGATCATTCTCTGTACAAAAAAGGAGAAACCAAAAGGGCTTTCTTTTCCATTTTGACATATTTGCATTTTGCAGTACTTTTTTTTTTTTTTTTTTTTTTTTTTTTTTTGAAACGAACTTTTATTTATTAAAGGGAGTGGTAACTTCCACAAATCTTTACATCAAGTGTATGAAACAAAAAGATAAACTAACAAAGGGGTTGCGGACCCAAGAGTTAGAAATCCCATGCTAGCTTGAGATTTCGCACACGCTGCTCTAGTTTTGAAATCAAGATCCTCGCTGGGGGGTAATCCGCTTGTGGATCATGGAAGAGTTTATTTCTACGATGCCATAGAGTGTAAATCATATCTCTATATCTGTATGGCCAGTCTGGAGGATCGTCATTGTTGTGGAGATTTTCTGCCACCCAATCCTTAACATTTTGCTGCCCAAAGAAGTTCATTTTGCAGTACTATTTAATATTTACAAATTAGTGCCAAAGGACGGTCAAAATATATACCCTTTTACACTCGTACAACAAATTGAGCATCAAGTAATATAGTGGTTCGGTATACTTCTCGCTGCACACGACAGTATCAACGGGTTGTCGAATCTTGGGAGACCAACACAATATTAATAATTTACCAGTGCAGTGGGGGCGTTTTACTGCGTGCTTCGATCCAGACTTATTCTATACTTAACTCCATTATTTTTATGGAAAATTAGGGATTAGGACATTTTCCATATTTTTTTTAATTAACAGTCCTATTTAATATTTTTTATAGGCTAAAGGACATAATTAAAATTATATGACTAAATTGCCTTGCTTAACCTGTTCTTATCTTTCAGCTTTTGAAGATAAACTCAGTGTCGGCTCATTTTTATCCCTTTTGAAGAAGTTGAATGTCGGAGAAAAAATTTGCACCGACGGAGTTCCATTGTTTTGTTTTCTAATTCGGTGCCGTTCGATCATCTAATTGGAAGGATTCGTTTCTCTGCAGATCCTCTATTCATCAGGTATGTTTTGGCAATTTTTTCTATCTTATTGCTCAAAAGATTTAGAGATCCGAAATCGAATTTTATAAGTTAAATTTCCATCTTCTAATGAAATTGAGCATAAATGCGAGCTTCTTAAGTTTAATTGCTTCTTGATTCGACTTTGATGTTTAATTTTCGAATACCGTGTGTTTCTTATGAGAAATAATCTGATTCATCGCTTATTTTCTCTCGATTCATGTTTTACCTCAATAAAGTGGAGCAATTCGAGTTTTATTAGTTAAATTTCAATCTTCCTAATGGAATTGAACATAAATCTGAGCTTGTTAAGTTTATTTCGTTCTTCATTCTTCGTTTGATGTTTGTTTTGTATATACTCTGTGTGTTTATGAGAAATACTGAAATAATGTGATTCACTGCTGATTTTCTCTGATTCGTTTGTTGTGTAGGTTTTTGAAGATGGTATTCCTTATTTGTACTTACAATGAAGAGTCATGTGTTTTGAAAATCAAAGAATTTGATACTCTACGTAGTATTAAGCTACGTATATGTGAGAGATGGAGATTATTGAGAGAAGATATGATCAGTTTGTATTATTCATTACCTGAACAAGCAAACTGTTTTCTCTTCAATAATGAAGATGTTGAAATCATGTTGTCCGTGTCTGCTTCGTTTAGTGCATCACGTGTGCAGGCATATGTTGTTTGTAATGTTTACTACGGCCTCTACCGTGGCTTCTACCGTGGCCTACTTGTGGTTTCTACTAGTATTGAATCGGTTGCATCATCATCTATTTATCGAATCCGATGATGAGGAGATCAATTTGCTTCCTACGTTTTGTCCTCGGAAGGAGAATATGCAACTGTCTATCAACTGGGATAAGTGTGTAGAATGTGTTGGTCAAAAATTTGTTGGTGGAGCAACAGAATTTAGGAAAGCATTGTGTAAAATGTCTGTTCACAGTGGGTTTGATTTCATATACATTAAGAATGATGATAAGAGGATTATGGCAGTGTGTGCAAAGAAGGATGAAACAGGCTGTGCTTGGATGGTTAGTGCGAAAAAGGAAATTATTAATGGATTTTTTTATGTTAAGAAGATGCATGAGTTACATACATGTGGTACGTCATCGCGTTCTTTCAAAGGGCATCGGATGAGTTGACTTTGGTTTGTGATTTGGTCTCAGAATGAATTTCGTGATGATCCTCAATAAAGCCTATTGATGTTAAGCGTCGGCTTTTTTCAAATCATGGTTTGCCTGTTTCATATTACAATTCTTGGACCGGTATCGAAAAAGCGAAGAATGCTCTGTTTGGTGACATGAAAGAATCTTTTAATTTTTTAAATTCATATGTGTCAAAGATTCGTGAAACGAACCCCGGCTCTTATGTGGTATTGGAAGTTGATGAGGTTTCAAGTCGTTTTAAGAGGGTGTTTGTTGCGTTTCATGGCTGCATTGAGGGATTTAAGCATTGCCGCCAATGCTGTGTTTGGATGGAGCTCATTTGAAAACACAATTTAAAGCTCACTTTTGTCGGCGATTCATGAAAGATGGTGATCAAGGCATCGTATTCATTCTATGGCTAGAGTTGTGTTGTTGGTTTATTCATTTTTTCGCTTTTTTTTGTGTGTTACTTTCTTGTCTTTATTACTTGACGTGTTGATATGAATCTGTTCTTTTTGTATCGGCGTGTACCTCTTTGTTTTGCGGTTGTTGACTCAAAAATACCGAGAAGCGGCATTGGTTCTTTAAGAATTTGAAGAACATAGTTGATCCCACTAGGCGTAATTACGTTTATTTCGGATAGAAATCTTTGGTTTAATAGATTCCGTGCCTATTGTTTTCCCGCATTCGCACCATGCTTTTGCATTTTTCATATTAAGTTGAATTTGAAAGACAAATTTAGAGGTTCCAGATTCAACAAAGGTTTTAAGAAGCGTATGGTTTATCTTTTGCGATAAAGGTGCTTATGCACCAATGGTTGATCTATATGATAGTTTGATGAGTGTTATGTTAGAAGAGGGTAAGACAATTGTAGGTGATTTCTTTACCGCCTTACCTGCTGAAAGATGGACGAATGCTCATTTTAAAGGCATGCGATATGGTGAAATGTCTTCAAGTGCAGCAGAATCATTTAATTCGTGGGTTGTAAAAGAGAGGCAATTACCCGTATGTAATATGATTGATGCTCTGCGCTTGAAGATTATGAATCAAATTTACCGTATGTTTTACGTTTAATGGCTTTTTGTATTAAGTATTTTAAATGCTCTTGTATATTTTTACATAATGAGATCCATTGGATTTATTTGTAGAACGTAGGTCCGCTTGTGCTTCATGGAATTCTGCAATATGCCCAAGTATAGACAAGATATTAGCATATTCATTTGCTACATCTAAGAATTGGATTATCATCAACTCAAGTGGATATGTATTTGAAGTGCGTTCAACGCCATCTTGTATGGTTGATCTTGAGAATTTTACTTGTTCTTGTAAGTTTTGGCAATTGAATGGTTACCCCTGTGATCATGCGGTAGGCTGTATAATGAAAGCTGGTCTCCCCTTGCATGAATTTGTTGATGTTGGATTCCGTTCGAGTTCATATCTTTGCTTGTTATGAATCGCAATCCATCCGTTGCCGTTGGTTTATGAGCCGCAGATTCCAATGTTCTCGCTTTTACCTCCTATTTCAAAGAGGCAACCTAGAAGGCCAAAGAAGAGGCGAATTCCTTCTAGAGGTGAATCCAAACAGGAAATGATGTGCGGTCGATGCCATAAGTTGGGGCATCATAATCAGAGGACATGTGTTGCTTCTGTTATGATGTAGATGACATTCATTAGTATAACCCTGCTATTCTAGACATTTTCATATTTTAGCGTGTGCTTATTATTTTGCGACTTTGTTCTTCTTAATTGAGTGACTTATATGTTGACTCTTATATTTTACATTCAGTTCTGTACATCTTGAGGCCCCAAGTCCCATACAAAGTCTATGAATTATATCTTTGTGTTTTATGTATTTTATTTGAATGTTCTTTCCTGTTGTGTTTGTAGCATTGTGTGCATTATTGTATTATATGTTATGTACAAAATGAAATGCATGCAAACAATCCAAACTGATGAAAAATTCACCAAACTTTTGTTGTAATGAACTTTGTTTTGTTTTGAGAGTTGGTTTTATATTGTTACAACACTTTTCATGAGTTTCACTGTCGAAATTCACTAGTGAATATTAAAAGTGAATTTTTGACTAACAGTGAATTTTAACAATGAATTTCAAACAAACGAATTTTTCACAGTAGCACTGTAGTAACTGAACTTATGAATCAAAATTATACATTTACTAATCAACCAATAGACAAAAAAAAAAGAGAATACTTAATAATTGAAATATGTAAACATTGATTGAAATAGTTGTCTCCTTCTAATTCAAATCTTGTCCACAGTAATTCAAATCATGTCATTTTAGGACAGACATAAGAAAATAAGCAATAGGTTTCACTTGACATACACATTAATAGTGGTGTTTGTGCTCATATGAAGATAAGTTGTGTAGATCCATTGACATCTACACATTAACAGGTATGTTTGCCAACATTGCAATGTTCATCTTATTAGATGTAATACTATTTACTAAGAAAGCTTTGAAATCTTGCACTCCATCGTTGTTCCATTTCTTGTCAATTGGTGATTAAGTGCAACTGGTAGATGTAGTACATGACATATATTGCGTGATCATTCCTGCAAAATTTTGGCATTCACATTAAACTTGTCACCATTATTTCCATTACATGTATGAATCAAAAGTCTAATGAATAATACTTACGTATCCGATCCTGTTGTGGAAGCTTTGCAACCTTCTTGATTTTTTTGGCTTTTAGTTTACGGATGGACATAAGCATTTCCACAAGTATTTTTGCTGAAAATTAACACATGTTTAACACATTTGATTAGTATAGAAATTTTTCTTGTAATATTAACAACACACATACAAATAATACTTACAATGTCAAGTGCATTTTTCTCAAAGTGGTCAACAAAGATCTTTCCGCTAGCCAATGAGTTGTACATGTGCCATTCTCCTTCTTCACCCGAAGCAAATGTGAGTAATATTCAATGATATGATTCATTCTTCACACCTGGACAACACAACGGAATGAGAATATTTTTGCCTTCTTCCAGATGTGGTTTCATACTATCTACAAAATTATTTGAGTAGTTCCAGGTTGCTTCATATTTCTTGCGAAGACTTTGCAATCAATCACCATTTTTGTTATGTATTATACACAAATGAAAAATGTATTCACAATCGCTTATTTTTAGTAAATGTTTCAGTGTATATTGCAAGTGAATGGTGAATACTTATAACGACCATTCAAGAAATTTTGATCTCACCCAAGTTGCTGCTGGCAATATGTGAAATTCCTTTCGGACTTCTTCATTTCTGCTTAGCATTGTTGCAAATGCATCGATAACCTGTAAATGTACATCTTATTTGTTAGTTGGTTTCTTGGAATGTTGTCGTAGAAAAAGTAGTTAGATCGAATTGTTTACCTTGTCTGCAATGAATGATCCCTCTAGTAATTTCACCATGTCATGGACAGTGATTGTGGTACCACTCTCAATGTCTGACCATACTTACCCCCTGAAAACATGGTTCACACAATTTTATTATCATATAAACCAAATAAAATGTAATCAGAAATATGTTAACTACTGTTACTTACAATCTTCCATGGTTGTTCGAGTGTTGTGTGTAAAACCGAAATGCATCTTCGGTTATTTTCTCTCCCACATGTGTAAACCAGCTTTCTTCTTTTAAAAGCGACTTTCACGCTTTTTCCATCCTTTGCACATCTTTATTATTGCGGCTTCATTGGTCAAGTCCGAATTTGATTCTTCTTTTCTTATTTTACGGATATACAAAGTCATCATCCTTTCTTCTTCGTTCGTTTCCTTTCTTTTATTGCTTTTACACGTGAACTTTGCTTCACTGATTTTTGTACTTCCTTAGCATCTGTGTTTCCATATTCTTTGTGTCACCGCATGCTTGCTTTGCATTCTCAATTTCTGTATGAAGAGCATCAATTTTTGTGTGTTGTTCCTTTATTTTGCTCTCATACGATTTTTTCATTTCTTCAAACACATCCAATCTATTCTGTAGGTAAGTCACGGTTGAGTTCAATTCAGAAATAATAGCTTCTTTTGTGCAGTTCTCATCCTCAAGATGCTTCACTTTTTCTGTCAGACTTGTGTTCAGTTGCCTGATCTCTTCAGTGCCTTCATCACCACTCTTTCTCATCTGTTGTTCAAATTCCTCCAATCTTGATCTCATTTCATTTACATGTTTCTGGAGATTGTGATCTTTTATTAAAGCATCAGTAAGTGAAGCTAAAAGTCCAGCATTTTCCTTTTTCAGACCATCAACTACACCTTTGTATATGTTCGGAGGATTTTGCATCACTAAACAAAAACAATTTATAGAACCCTAACCTATATGCAAACTAACTCTAACCGACCGAATATCGGGTAATTGCTAGTAAAGCGTAATGAGTAAAAGGTCGATCCACGAGGGAATGGGGTGTTGAATCTAATTTTATTAATTCCTCTAAATTATCACTCAAGAAAACAAATAAAGGAAAAACAAACATAGAACAAATAAGATAAATCTAAGCTAAGAACAATAAAAACGACCTAAGCTAAAGATACATGGGATCAAGCAGAATACAAACTAAGTGATCTCAATCCTAGTTCATCTCATGATTTTAATTCAAATTGTGGTTTCACCTTTACACGAGATACAAATTCCTAATCTCTTAGTGAATCCGTTTCTCAAGCTATGAATTCCTAATTCCTTAGTGAATTCAATTATCGATCTCTCCTCTTCCGAATGTTGAGACCAATATTCCATACAAAAGCGAAGGTGTAGATTCAAGTTAACTCTCGTATTTTAGAATCTAACAACCTAGATAATTAACCGATTAACTTGTCACGAATTAACGATTAAAGATCCTATCTTTCTATGGTGATCTAGCCTAACAACGATTTTCATCACGTTAGACAACGATTAGTAACCGATCTCTCGATCTAGTCACACATAGCATCATAATTCATGGAAAGATACAAGATAAATTAAAGATCATAAATATAAACTAGAGATTGAATAAATTAAAAAGAGATTAAACTCACATAGTTCATACAAGGGTTGATCTTCAAGCATCAACGATGAAAAAAAACGAGAAAAAAACATCCTAATCTAACCCAGATCACCCGAGCACAAGGCTCGGGTGATCGGCTTGAAAACCCCGGAAGTGCGGTTGCCTCTTTTTTAGGTGAATGGTAGTGTGTATTTTTTTGTGGTGATGGAGGTGTGTATATATAATGGGAGGTGTATAAGGGAGGCATCATTTGAGGAGGCTAGGAGGTTGTTAGGGAGGTAGCATTTGAGAGGAGGTGAGAAGTTGGTTAGAAGTTTGTTAGGATGTAATGATGACTTTGTTAGTTTGTTAGGATATGGTGGGTAGGAGATGGTGGGTAGGGGTGATGAGTCATGCAAGAGTTAGTTACAAGCATGTGGAGTTTGTTGGGGAGGAATCTTTGCCATCATTGAAGGTAACATGCAAGGAAATGAGCTAAATATCTCCCAATTCGTCCAAATTTCAGCTGTTTGAAAGAAAAAATCATAACTTGAGTTGTAGACCTCCGATTGACGTGATTCAAAATGCGTTCGAAAGCTCATTTCAGTATCTACAACTTTCATCAAGACCTCGTCCCCTGAAAATGCCTCTAAGTCGGGTCAAATTTCCATCGAAAACAGGTTACGGTAGAAGTGCGTTGGAAAATATTGATCCGTTGATCTCGTAAACTCGTGGCATCTTCTTCTCTTCCTCAAAAATCCATCTTTTAGGACTCAAAACATGTTGTTACATGGGATATTTTGAAAGCCTTAATCACCAAGTTTGGGGTAGAAAATATCCAAGATATTTTCCTTGCAAGCTAAGCACATGGGGTGATCATTCAAGCCTTGGACGCCCGTCCACTTCCTCTGGACGCCCGTCCGGTAAGTTTCTGAACTCTCTGATCTGATTTCGCTCCAGTGGACGCCAGTTCACTTCTTTGGACGCCAGTCCAACTGAAGATCACAATCTTGATTTCTTTCCTTAATCTTCCAATCTTCCATAAATCTCTTTAGCTCTTTCCAACTTCGAATTTAGCTCTCTAAAATAATCTTTTCCATCATCAATGAGTATCTACAAGAGGATCAAACATACCAAAGCGTAACATAATTCCAAAATAATATAAATTCATCATTTAAGCACATAATTACTATTCGTTTTGCAATTTAACTCTTAAAAACATCATTTACTCAATATTTCAATATAACGCTCGATTTCTATGGAAAACATCTATATATGGGGGAAATTGATAGAAAATATATCGTTAAAAATCATACAATTTGACCCTAAACAATACCCCCACACTTAGCTTTTTGCTCGTCCCGAGCAAAACAAAACAATAACATAGCTCGAGATAAATAAACATCTTAGCAAATATAAAACATATTCAATAGTTTAGAGGTTCGCCCAAGTGTGTGTGCATAGCCATAATAAATTTCCACTAAATCCACACTTGAAATTGATTCAAGCAAAACTAGCTAATACCCCCCTTCAACTAGAGACAAATGACACTTACAAGATGTACCCTACAAAACGTGATATATCCTGAAAAATATGATAGAATACATCTAGGACCTTTTCGACATACTCAGAGGATAATCCCTACAGCATATCTTTTAGTTTATACTAGGTATAAGATTAACGATAACCAAGTCTTTAATTAATTTTTTTTTTCTTTCACTTTTATACGCACATTAGAATGAGCTCTTTCCCGTCATAGTAGAATAGGATGTTTCGGGATAACACCCTACCTTACTCAAATCATAGGTTAGCTTTTTCTAACCTGCCGTGAGCTTTTAGTCATCATAGTGGTATAGGACATTTCGTGATAATGCCCTACCTCACTCCAATCATCGACTAGCTTTCGACACACCCATTTATTTATGTGATTACTTAGAGATTTACAAGCTAGCAGTGGTAAAAATTATTTTTTTCTAATGACCACCGAGCATAACACCTCAAGTAAACAATTTATTCATTATTATTTTTTTCAAAGACTTTAGTTACGTTTCACTTATCACATTCAAACCTTGGATATTCACGGTATATCATACTGGATCTAAACATAAACTATTATAAATCTCACGATATATACGTTAGCACTAAGTACACGACTTATAAGAAAATCAAAAATCACTAATCCAAAAAGGGTATAGCTTTATATTTTATAGCTCATCATTCACTATGGCATGTGAAAAATAGTGTTGGGTGAAACAACTAAATTTACTAAATATGCAAAATAACGCCTCAATGATATAAAACTCAAATAAAGACATGCAATGCTCACTCGGGACAAAACAAAAATTTTGAAAATATAGCTCATTTTCGTGATAGAATAAAGCAAATGAGTGTAGATACATATCGATCATTCCTCCCCCACACTTAGATTGCAACTTGTCCTCAAGTTGTACAGAAATAAAAATTTAGGGACTTAGCTGATTTGGTATTGATTCGAAGAGTGGCTGAAGAGGACAACAATGGTGATGTCATATGGAGTCCTTTTCCAGCAACGACTTCCAAAGTAGCTTGACAAAAACAAATGATGAATAGTACTCGCACCACTTGAAAAACACGAAACATCTCGGGAACAAAGGGTTATACATGTAAAACACATGGAAAAGAAGTCATAGAGATTTTTTGATTAAGCTCATATAAGGATGGACATATACATGGAACATTACAAAACAAGAGGGCTAAGTGCAACTACATGAAAATATATTACAATGCAATCTACATGATATGCAATAATAAAATAATGATGGCATATGGAAAACCAACAGTAACCATCATGGAAAAAAATGAGGTAGTATTACGAAACCGCGAAGAACTACACTCTAAAAAGAATAAAAGGAAAAAAATAGAAAAACAAATGCAACTAGATGAAATGCACCTAAGTGATATGCATCTAAATGGTATGCAAAAATAACGGAAAATAAAAGAAAGAAAACTAGCCCATTTATTTGCAACGAAACATGTATGTAATAAACGCTCTACCAAATAATGATAGTTTACGATAAGCAGCGATACTATTCATTACATGCAGTGTAGACGCGCCTTAAGACTCGTCAAGAGGTGATAGCATTATGGAAAACCAACAGTAGCTATACTAAACAAATATAACTCATAAGCCAAAGATGGTAGCAACGGAAAACCGACAGTAGCTACCCATATGAGTTACAAAAATAAAAAGAAAGCACATAAGTCTTAACGCTCACAAGATTCATCACAACGATATGTAGCATACGGAAACCGACATTAGCTACTAAATAACACTCAAGAAACGATTATAGCATACGAGAACCGACATTAGCTATAACATGCATGGATGAATCATGTATATAAAAATAAATCAATTACTTAACATGGATTCGTAGATGGAAAGATGTAAACATGCACGTTCAGAACATCTACGTAAAAGAAATTAGCCACAGAAGCTCGTATGAAAGTATCCAAGTCAAATAAAGCATTAAAAATCAAGTTAAGAGAAATTATGGAACCTGGACGTGCGTCCAACAAGGCAGACGCTCGTTTGCCATGAAAACAGATCGGACGGGCGTTCAGTGAAGACAGACGCCCGCCTGGTACTTGAAAATGTAACGAAGCGAGTTGATACTTTTTTGCACAGACGGCCATTCAACAATCCAGACGCTCGTTCACCTGCATGTTAGGGGCTGGACGAGCGTTCACTTACTTGGACGCCCGTCCAAGCATCGAATTTTGCAACGAAATACAGAATGCCGGAAAAACACAGCAGATCATCAACCCAAACAAATCATACATCACGCAGAGCCACATCAAATTTTAGCATAGAGCACACAAGGTTAAGATTAGATTACACTTCACGTTTCACAAATCGAGTAAAAAACTTTTTGCACATTCTTAACCCAACGGTCATCGAAACACGGCAAAATAAAAACTCTCAATTTGTTTAACGCTACTTTTATTGAAAGAAAATAAATCGTAACAAAATAGAGAAATTAACTCAACTAAATTCAACAAAATACCGATTCCCCGGCAACGGCGCCATTTTGTTCGGAGGATTTTGCATCACTAAACAAAAACAATTTATAGAACCCTAACCTATATGCAAACTAACTCCTAACCGACCGAATATCGGGTAATTGCTAGTAAAGCGTAATGAGTAAGGGGTCGATCCACAGGGAATTGGGCTGTTGAATCTAATTTTATTAATTCCTCTAAATTATCACTCAAGAAAACAAATAAAGGAAAAACAAACATAGAACAAATAAGATAAATCTAAGCTAAGAACAATAAAAACGACCTAAGCTAAAGATACATGGGATCAAACAGAATACAAACTAAGTGATCTCAATCCTAGTTCATCTCATGATTTTAATTCAAATTGTGGTTTCACCTTTACACGAGATACAAATTCCTAATCTCTTAGTGAATCCGTTTCTCAAGCTATGAATTCCTAATTCCTTAGTGAATTCAATTATCGATCTCTCCTCTTCCGAATGTTGAGACCAATATTCCATACAAAACGAAGGTGTAGATTCAAGTTAACTCTCGTATTTTAGAATCTAACAACCTAGATAATTAACCGATTAACTTGTCACGAATTAACGATTAAAGATCCTATCTTTCTATGGTGATCTAGCCTAACAACGATTTTCATCACGTTAGACAACGATTAGTAACCGATCTCTCGATCTAGTCACACATAGCATCATAATTCATGGAAAGATACAAGATAAATTAAAGATCATAAATATAAACTAGAGATTGAATAAATTAAAAAGAGATTAAACTCACATAGTTCATACAAGGGTTGATCTTCAAGCATCAACGATGAAAAAACGAGAAAAAACATCTAATCTAACCCAGATCACCCGAGCACAAGGCTCGGGTGATCGGCCTCAAAACCCTCGAAGTGCTGGCCGCCTCTTTTTTAGGTGAATGGTAGTGTGTATTTTTTTGTGGTGATGGAGGTGTGTATATATAATGGGAGGTGTATAAGGGAGGCATCATTTGAGGGAGGCTAGGAGGTTGTTAGGGAGGTAGCATTTGAGGGAGGTGAGAAGTTGGTTAGAAGTTTGTTAGGATGTAATGATGAGTTTGTTAGTTTGTTAGGATATGGTGGGTAGGAGATGGTGGGTAGGGGTGATGAGTCATGCAAGAGTTAGTTACAAGCATGTGGAGTTTGTTGGGGAGGAATCTTTGCCATCATTGAAGGTAACATGCAAGGAAATGAGCCAAATATCTCCCAATTCGTCCAAATTTCAGCTGTTTGGAAGAAAAATTATAACTTGAGTTGTAGACCTCGATTGACGTGATTCAAAATGCGTTCGAAAGCTCATTTCAGTATCTACAACTTTCATCAAGACCTCGTCCCCTGAAAATGCCTCTAAGTCGGGTCAAATTTCCATCGAAAACAGGTTACGGTAGAAGTGCGTTGGAAAATATTGATCCGTTGATCTCGTAAACTCGTGGCATCTTCTTCTCTTCCTCAAAAATCCATCTTTTAGGACTCAAAACATGTTGTTACATGGGATATTTTGAAAGCCTTAATCACCAAGTTTGGGGTAGAAAATATCCAAGATATTTTTCCTTGCAAGCTAAGCACATGGGGTGATCATTCAAGCCTTGGACGCCCGTCCACTTCCTCTGGACGCCCGTCCGGTAAGTTTCTGGAACTCTCGATCTGATTTCGCTCCAGTGGACGCCAGTTCACTTCTTTGGACGCCAGTCCAACTGAAGATCACAATCTTGATTTGTTTCCTTAATCTTCCAATCTTCCATAAATCTCTTTAGCTCTTTCCAACTTCGAATTTAGCTCTCTAAAATAATCTTTTCCATCATCAATGAGTATCTACAAGAGGATCAAACATACCAAAGCGTAACATAATTCCAAAATAATATAAATTCATCATTTAAGCACATAATTAATTACGTTTTGCAATTTAACTCTTAAAAACATCATTTACTCAATATTTCAATATAACGCATTTCGATTTCTATGGAAAACATCCATATATGGGGAAATTGATAGAAAATATATCGTTAAAAATCATACAATTTGACCCTAAACAGTATACCTCCTCCAATTCACTGAAAATCTTGGATTTCATCTCATTCTCCCTTTCCTCAAATTTTTTTCAGTTTGACTCGCAACTCACCTATTCGCCTTCTTGATTCTTACGATTTCTTCCTTACCTTGCTTATCTCATGCTCTTTTCGCTCCAGTTTTCTCAACTTTTTCTTCATCCTCTTAACTTTTGCTTTCAAACGTTCTGCCTTGTCTTCCTTTCCTACATTCATGAAATGTTGTATGTTATAAAAGTATATCTAGTAAAACAATTGGATGGAAAAAATGCATGCGTTTTGCAATTTTTCATGAGATTCACTAATGAAGACCAATGAGTGCTTATCAATAGTGGATCTCAACCTACTGATGAAATTTGATAGTGAATAAGAAAGTCATCATTGACTAAATGAGATGAATATATGAAATGATTTCTTGATACGGGAATTATTACAGTGAATTCATGTTATTGTTAGGCCGGGTAATTACTTAAGTGTCTTCTCAATAGAATCTCTTTCTTTGTTTCGAACTCCAACATGCCTTGGACATTTTGTTCAAATGGATCCTCATCCATGAAATCTGCATTTTCTTGAATGATAGGTGTCATTTTTCTTTGCTCTTCCAATGTGTGTTATGTGTAGGGAATCCTCTTGGATGGTTCATCCATGAATTGTGCATTTTGTCTTGCTCTGCATTGCCACCTTGGTTGGAGTTTGATTCGAGTTTGAGTTGTTGCATTGGAATGTCATCTTCAAAATCTGAATCGTGTCCAAGCTGGATTCTTTGTCAAATCCGCTTATCGATTTGTAGCTCGGTGGTGTAGGCTCCAATTCAGTCCATATGACCTATGTATATATTTTTAAAACAGTGAATTTTGTCAGTGAATGAATGTAAATGTATGGCATGAAATTTTCTTTGGCATAGGAGATGTAATTCTTACACTTTGTTTAGGCAAAGCCATGATTGTTGCCTTGTTCACAAATTTGTTCAAGGTGCTCAAGTCCCACTTTGTGCACCTTGGAATTCCTGAATATTGAATTGAAGTTGTGTCCTCTTGGTTTTGATGCTTTATTGGATCCTCCTCTTTTCTTGGCTTCATTGTTTTATCATGCTCACACATCCAATACTACAATAGAATAAGAAATTGTTAATATGCAATCACATGTAATAAGAAATATTTGGAAAAAACCTAGAATTTCTTACCAAGAGTGAACTAGTGCATCCAAGCACCGTACGAGGCTTTTTGCTCTTTTTTTCAAGGCTCTGAGTTAGTGTGTCATAGATGGCAGAAGACCAATCGTAGTGTTTCAATGTGTCCAAGTCCTCCACATATTTCACATATGTCCATGCAATCGTCTGTCGGTGTTTGTGAAGAAACATGCAGAAACATCAAAAGGCATAGGACTCTCACAAAGGTTAATACACATGCAATGATTGTGTCTTCATTGTCCACAAGTTTTACTAACTTTTCCTTCATCATTTTGGTTGTGATGTTTTGGGCATTTGGGAATACTCTATCCGCAAATTCAGATTTCACCTTCTTCCCGTGGTACTTGTCAACTTTTAAATTGCCATCCATAATTCCAAAAATCGACTTGATATCGATCCTACGATGTCGACAAACATTCTCTTCCAATTTTGATTCCTCTTTTTTTCTGAATGCGTATCGCGGTTATAATGTTGTCCAAAACTTGGTCTTTTCGCTGTTGGAACATATCCTCTTTTTCGTCAATAGCTTTGAAGAAGAGCTTAAAAGGAGTTTCTTGCATAATGTTCTGTGACTTCTGTCATTTTTTTCTGTATCTTTGTTATATGCATCCAATAGATATGAGATGATGTTTTCTGTATTTGACTGTACTGGAAAAAATCAATGAGACAACACATTTTTTGTTAGTGAATTTGTTTGGCATTTGCATCACGCTTTGTGTCATCAATATGTTATTGGGATGCATGCACCGCCAATATTCCTTGTAGTGAATATTCTTAGTCAATCAAACTTTCAGAACATATGTTATAAAATCACTAGCATGACAATGATAAGCAATCATATTAAAATTTGAATTGGGCATGACAAGTAATGAATTAATTGAATTTAAAGAGCTTCAGAATGAATGCATGCAAACAATGAATAAATGGTAAAGTGAACGAGTTAACATTCAATACTTGCCTCGGTGAATTTTCTTAGTGAATTATGGTTTTACGATGTAAAACACAAATATTGAGAAACAGGGGTAGGACAATTAGCTACATTAATTTTTAACAAGTGTACCAATCTTCACATAATAAGTGTGATATGGGCAAATCTGAGTCTATTTGGAAAGGTGTTTAATGTGTATTACATGAATTATCATTGTAGTGAATATTCTTAGTAAATCAAACTTTCAGGAACCTAAATGCTAGAAACTAGTTAAACATGATCATGATAAGCAATTATGTTAAAGCTAAAGTAGTTAGGGATGACAAGTAAGGAATCAGAGTTTTTGAATTTAATCAACATCAGCATGGATGTATGTAAACAGTGAATAAAATGGTAAAGTGAATTTGCATTAATATTTCTTGACATAGTGAATCAGACTATTTGTACATATATCTCTGACATGCATAAAACAGTGACTGCATAACAACATCACCATGATTGCATGTAAAAAAGTGATTGCATATTATATCAAAGTGAATTCATATTATAAACATTCATTCATTTTTATAAACATAATTCTTTTTGATTTCTCACTAAGAAAAACAATCGAGCTGATAGATTTATCATCCAGTAGATTCAGTGAAACATAGCAGCGAATGTGAGTACTAAAACTTGCTGCAATAAAAATTCCTAACAATATCACCATGATTCCTAGTAAAAATTCAGTGTATATTATAGTGAATTTCAGTAAATGTTCACTAAAAAAACAATCAAATTGACATAAATCTCAACTAGTAAACGAAGTGAAACAGAGCAGTGAATTCTTCGATTTAGTACTTACTTAGTAATTGTTCCATCAGTTTTTTCCTTCCCAGCTGATTTTGAACTTGTTTGCTGCATAATGTACCTGTGACAAAAATTCAATGCATATTATAGTGAATTTGAGTAAATGTTCACTAAAAAAACAATCAAAATGCCAGAAATCTCAAATCTCGACTAGTAAACGAAGTGAAACAGAGCAGTGAATTCTTCGATTTAGTACTTACTTAGTAATTGTACCATCAGTTTTTTCCTTCGCAGCTGACTTCGATCTTGTTTTCGCCATTTCGAGAAATTTATTCACTCGTTTTGTTACGAGCGGATGAAAGGAAGATGCAAAGGTGAATTCGAACCCTAATTTTTTGAAGAAATTTAAATTTGCAGATTTCAAGCTTATCTGAGATTGTAGATCTTCGAAGTCTGTTCGATTGAGTATAAATGGTTGCAAATTAGGGATAACGATTGCGTAAACCTGAATTCGCGTCCAATTTTTGTGATGATTTCCGCTCCTATTTTGGAAATAGCAGAGAAAGTTAGAGCTTCAACTTCCTAGCCCTGATTTTGCGGTAATGGCGTGAATGGCGTGAACAACAAGATTTGTTTATAATTAGGGTATATTGGTCTTTTTGACTACAATTTTGTCCTTTATGCAACATTTTTTAAAAGTTGTCCTATTCTCTAATTTTGTAAATAATTTTGTCCTTATGCCTCATTACCTCTTATTTTTAACACTTTATTATTATTGTTTTTTTTTGTTGTTGTTGTTGCCGCAACCCTTTTCTCTTTCTGTTTGTACTATTTTTGTGGTTTGACAATTATTTTCCAACAAATTTAGAGAGTAAAAGCGATTATTAAACAATGGTTGTTTGTCTTCCTAAAAATAATTTGGAAAATTATGGATAAGGACACAATCTGAAATATTTTTAAGAAGGAGGACAATTACATATATTTTTATAGGGAGAAGGAAAAGCTGCATAATTTTTATAGCGATGGAAGAAAAAGGTGAATCCGAAAATCGGTGAATCTCCCGGTGAATCCCGAAATCGGTGAATTTCGATAATGAATTTTGATGATGAACCCGAAAATTAGTGAATTTCGACGATGAATTTTGAAAATTAGTGAATTTCGGCGGTGAATTTAAATCGCAATGAATTTAAGCAGTGAATTTGAACACAAGTGAATTTCGGACAATGAATAAATAGTTTTGTCGCTTTATCAAAAGCTTCAAAACTCGTCCTTCTACTCAATTGATGAAATATTTCTGTCCTTCTCCTTCATTCCCCCAAAATAATTAGATAAAAATCGTTATAAAAAAAAGTCGTTTATAAAATTTTAAAATAAAATAAATGAAGTACATGATTCGTTCAGGAAAATAAATGGAATAAGTAATCTGCTAATTTCTACATATTTTTCGGTTAGAGAAAAAAAAAAAAAAAAAAAAAAGGGTAAGACTGCTTTGTTTATGTTGTAAGTGTTAAATATGGATTAAGTTTCCCCCTTGAAAATTGTGATCGTAAAAAATTTCCTTCGTGACAACTAATGAAATTCTTTGTTAACCGGATTAGCACTGGCCGGTGTAGTTCCAAATAGCCTTAAAAAAAAAATTAAAAGAACAACACTATTTGTTAGGAATGGACCGAATGGTTATAATGCTGTTTCAGATTAATAAAGTTGTAATTATTAGACGTGATCAATTTGTTGGTAAAGGCTAGGGCTGAGCAGGAAAACCGAGAAACCGAAAACCAAACCGATCCAAACCGATCCAAACCAATTTGACCCAAACCGTCTGAACCGAATTTTTCGGTTTGGTTTCAAACCGAACGAAATGTATTGGTTTGGTTTCGGTTTTTTTTATTTTTAACCAATCCAAACCGAACCAGAACCGATTATATATATATATATATATATATATATATATATATATATATATATATATATATATATATATATATATATATATATATATTATATTATATTTTAAACCAATCCAAACCGATCTTATTTTTGGGTTTTATGATATATATAAACCGAATCGAACCCCAAACCGAACAACCATTTAATAGATAAAGCTGGTTCAAACCGAACCCAAACCGAACCCAAACGAAATTGGTTCAAACCGAACCATTGGTTTTCAAGTGATTCGAGTTCGGTTTGGGATGAAATTTCGACCCAAACCGACCCATTTATAGGCAAAATCCAAACGAAGCCACTCCAAACTGCAGACCAAGCTCTCATTACTAGTAAAGGCTTTATATTGGATGGTTTGTTTCGATTAAGTTTGGTGCTTTCTTCTAATAATTAAATCTTCTAATATGTCTGTTGCAAATGTTGAATGTTGTGATATTTGACATGTTAAATTTGATTACGTTAATCGCTGTACTACGAAACAAATGTTGTTTTTCATATCTCATTTCAAAGTCTACTATTAATCGAGAAAGATGTGAAATTTGTGTGTTTGCAAAACAACCTCGAAAACTTTATAAATCTGTTGAAAGAGAAAATAAATTGCTTGAATTAATAGTGACATGTGATATATATCATGTTTTATCACATGGCGGTGATCAATATTTTATTACCTTTATGATAATTTCTTGAAATATTGATATGTGTTTTTAATCAATGCCAAAGGCGGTTTGTTGATAAGTTTAAGGAGTATAAAGTTGAAGTAGAAAATCAACTAGATAGAAGATAATAAATTTACGCTCCAAATGAAATGATTGAATTTTGTAAATTGCATGGTTTTGTACTTGAAGTGACACCTGCTGATTCTCACAGTGTTGCGGAAAGAAAAAAATAGGATTTTATTAGACACGGTGAATGCTATGTTGCTTAATTTTTAGCTTGCCTAAAAATTGTTGGGGTGGAGCGTTAAATTCTACTTGCTTAATCATAAATAGAGTTTCCTATAAAAATTCCGATAAACCACCGTATGAATTTTGGCAAAAATAAAAACTTTCGCTTAAATATTCTGGAAGTGTGGGGGTGCCTTGCAAAGGTTGATATTCCTACAACTAAGAACATAAAATTAGGCCCAAATCTATTGGTTGTGCTTTCGTTGGGTACTATTTAAATAGAACTACTTGTAGATTTTTGGTGTTCAACTTTGAATTTTCGAAATTCCTAATAATATTATTATTGCTATTGTTGGTAGCATTGTTCGGTTATTAAATGGCCTTTATAATAATAAAGGTGATAAGCGTGTTTATATTAAAAATGTCAATAATAGCTATATTATTTTGTGTTTGTATATTGATGACATTTTAACCCTTGGTGAGAATAATGATATTATCAACGAGAGGAAAGAATTTCTTATCCCAATATTTTGATATGAAAGATCTAGGTCTTGTTGATGTTATCTTGAAAAAAAATTGACTAGAAATAATAAGTTTATTTCTTTTGTTGGCAAGATATATTCATAATCCAATACATCTCATTGGGATGCTTAGTTATTTAAATATTTAAAGAGAACCATGAATTATTCTATTAAATATTCTGATTTTCCTAATGTTTTGAAAAGGTACAATGGTGTGATTTGACAAATCGGTTCTCAAGAGACAAGTTCAACTAGTGGTTGTGTCTTTACATTGGATGGTGGAGCGATATCATTGAAGTCTCTGCTGAACACACTGTTTGAAAACAACATTGCGTATCCGCTTATAAAAAAATAAAATAAAAGACTGACGCGTCATAAAGTTATAAAAACATCGAAGGGAATGGGATGGAGCCTATTAGTTAAATCACCACAGTGGAAACCCGTCTTCAGAGGTATGGCGATCCCATGAACGAAGTTCAACGGGTAATAACGAAACTGTTAAAAGGGTGATTTGGAAGAGCACGATTAAAATTATTATTGCGGAAATTTTCCAGATCCCATTCCTATGATGTAAGTGCTCTTCATGTGACGCTTGATGTTGAGTTATCTCTTAATGAGTCCAAATATTTTTGCGGGTGTTTGGTCACAATTTACCCTTGGAGGATTCACCTAGGTGAACATGGTGGTGGGGACGCCACTGTGGGGGTGTGGGCTACTCTCTAATGACGTTCCTGACAGAAGATTCCTGCGCGCGCATGACCGTAAAGCGCACCACTGATAGAACCACAGTTATTTACTCATACCATTATCATCTGGTCGTATGAAACATAGTTCAATACATTTATGTCACTATTGTTTTACTGGTGCTAATTCATTTTCACTAAGTGGAGGTTCAAAATGGAGTGAGTACTTTAATTTGAATACAAAAATCACTAAAAAAAAACCCTATACTATAAAGCATTGTTTTTTTTTTGTTTTTTTGTTTTTTTGCTTAAAACTCCCAGTATCCGAAACCCACATTGCAAATCAGAGGAGAATCGAACCGGTGACATTTTCTAGACATTCTCAAATCACTTACCACTTGAGACAAACTACTTGGTTAAAGCAATGTTTTTAATTCTTTCATTCATTGATAAATTTTGGTAGATGTAGAAAAAAACTCAATAAATAATGTTTTGAAAATGAAACTGAAGGAGATAAAGTGGAATAATTTTTTAACAACTACGTTAGTTATTTTGGAACGGAGGAATCACAATAACTTCGTCAACCTGAAATCTTGTGTATGATGGAAGGATTGTGAGGGAATGAAGAGGCGTTGGTTTCTGTGTCGGGTTCGTAGAAGGGGGTTGGTATTGTGGGTTTCAGATGGGTACAAGGGTGGTGTTGCAAGGTTGTCGTGTGGTTGGAATATATTTTCGAAGGCAAGGAATGTTAAAGATCAATTCATGGCTCACCCGATGAAGAAAAATGGAAGTTTTATATGAGTGATTAATAGGTGATCGATCGGGTTGCTAAGCTTGAAGAATGATGACGTTGAAACTCTCAAAAGAAATTCATCAAACACCTTGTACACAAAAAATGGTTACATTAGTTAGGATTCAGTTGGACAATTGTGTACTCTTATAGAAGCTATATAAAGCTCGATTCAACGTTGTACTCCCTCCGTTTTTATATATATGTCGCAGAGAGAAGAATCACGCATGATTAAGAAAGTAATTAATATGCGTATTGGAAATGTATTTTTATTGGAGATGTAAATGTTTTGTTGGTAAAGGAGTTTTAGTATTGGAATTGTGTTTTTTTATTGGAGATGTAAATATTTTATTGGTAAAGGAAGAAAAAATAATAAATGCTGCATTGGAAATGTAAAATGACAGATAAATAAAAAAATGGAAAAAACTGAAATGTGACAGATAAAAAAAAACGGAGGGAGTAATACTTAATTAAAAAATCATTATATTTGCAATTTATTTTCATATTTAACGTATCATAGCAGTGAACATTAGATTTCACATAAACACGTCAATTTCTTTGTTTTCTTGATTCACAAAAACGAGAAAAATTAGTACAAAAGTCAGAATATACAAAATGAAAGCTTTGTTTTGTTGATGGTTCTTGTGAAAGGCCAACTGAAGAGGACAAGAATTTGCCATCTTGGATGCAATGCAATGATCTTGTCACATTTTGGTTACTCAATTCATTGGTTCCAACTATGCATTTGAATGGACAACACAAAAAATCCCTAGAGTTCATTTTGTGACCATCATACTCAATGCATAAGAATTATGTACGGGAATATTGAGTTTATGATGATACTCTTTAAATAATAAGTCTGTTGTGAAATCGACTAAAGTTTGAGATCTTATAGTCATAACATAATTAGTGCCATAAAACACTTGGAGTATGACAGCCTTATCCGGATTGTCGATGTTTCACATCTTAGTGGTTGCGCACATATATGAGATATGATCATGTAGGACTTAGATCAATTTAATATGATGATCTCGTAGTAATTCTGTAAATAATTGGATCACAAGATGAATATTATTGAATCTAGCTAAGAATCTAGTTAGCGTTCACTCATTTCTTTTTGTTTGAGAAGATTTGCAAGAAATAAAAGAATATGTTGAGGATTTTGAGGAACAAAAATAGACTGGATTGTTGTAGTTTATTTATGATTTTAGATTTAAGTAGTTTTCTTTAAAACTTCCAATTATGACATGCGTCTTGAGAATAGTGTTTTATCTTTAATTGTTTCATTGTAATTCACACCATTGATGATCAGTTTGTAGTTTCACTTACTTTATGTTTTAGTATACATCATTGATCTATTTCGGTTCTTCTTTAGTTTATTCAATTTTCTAGCATCGTCGCAACGATATCTTTCACCGTCGAAATGGTGGTAGTATGACCCAGTGACCCAGTGAGTCCGTTTTCAGTCTTCAGCAGGTTCCTATACTAGTCTACTGACTCAGGTACCCTACTGATATAGATAGGTCTGCTGACATTTTACAGTGCTTGTTTGATCAAACCTATACAAGATCAAACTCTAATAAACCTATACATTTGATCTATACATCTTTTTGCCTTTGCTCTATAACAGCTAGTCTGGCACTCATCACTAAAACTTAAAAATAAGTCCAACACACTGTTTGAAAACAACATTGCGGATCCGCTTATAAAAAATAAAATAAAAGACTAACGCTTCAGCAAGTTATAAAAACATCGAGGGGAATGGGATGGAGCCTATTAATTAAATCACCACAGTGGAAACCTGTTTTCAGAGGTATGGTGATCCCATGAACGAAGTTCAAGGGTAATAACGAAACTGTTAAAGGGGTGATTTGGAAGAGCACGATTAAAATTATTATTGCGGAAATTTTCCGGATCCCATTCCTATGATGTAAGTGCTCTTCATGTGACGCTTGAGGTTGAGTTATCTCTTAATGAGTCCAAACGCATATTTTTGCGGGTGTTTGGTCACAATTCACCCTTGGAGGATTCACCTAGGTGAACATGGTGGTGGGGTCGCCACTGTGGGGGTGTGGGCTACTCACAATGGCGTTCACGACAAAAGATTCTACGCGCATGACCGTAAAGCGACCACTGATAGAACCACAGTTATTTACTCATACCATTATCATCTGGTCGTATGAAACATAGTTCAAAACATTTATGTCACTATTGTTTTACTGGTGCTAATTCATTTTCACTAAGTGGATGTTCAAACCCGGAAAGTACCTACACCTATTACACGGTATTATATGCTCAATTCATTTCCAAAAAATAAGTTTTTAAAATTAAGTGGGGGATTGTTGGAAATATTTATTGATATTAAAAGCTTATATTATTTTTATGATATACTTTAAATAAAATGAAAATAATATCTATTATATTTCTTTCAATTTAATTTGGTGTTTGACTTTTTCTAAAATATATATATATATATATATATATATATATATATATATATATATATATATATATATATATATATATCTAGTAGATTTTCCTATAAAGTAGAATAATGGTTATTTGATGTATCTCACAAAATCAGATATTTTACGGATAACGTGGTTGATTGAGTCTTTATTTGTTTTCTATATAAACTAAAAATATATATTGGAATAAGGGATCGACTCATTCTCTGTACAGAAAAAGGAGAAACCAAAAGGTCTTTCTTTTCCATTTTGACCTGGGAGAAACCGAAAGAGCTTTCTTTTCCATTTTGACCTATTTTAGTGTTAAAGGACAGTCAAAATATATACACTTTTACAAACGTACAACAAATTGAGCATCGAGTAATAAATGTTTTGGGATACTTCTCGCTGCATACGACAGTATTAACGAGTTGTCGAATTTTGGGAGAGCAATACACTATCCTAATAATTGGGTTAATTCCTTAAAAGTATAGTTTTTTTTTATCTTATATAGGCGCCATAAGGGCGTAAAGGAATCACATTGATTTATAAGGGACATAATATATCTATACGTACCAAAATACCCATAATCTAATAAAATAAGCTAAACACACGCAGTGAAACGTTATATCATCTGATTGATAGACAGACGCCGATGGTGGCCACCGGGAACACATTTTACCGGGCTCTTCGCCTTTTGACTTCTCGTTGGATTCTGTACCGGTGAGGCCCGTTCTTTCGCCGGATCAATTACAGAACTGTTCCAAAGCTCTTGCAACTTTTAAGCACAAATTGATCAATTCTCCTCAATCGATCTGCAAGGAATATCTCGATTATCTGAGGAAAATAGCATTACTGATTTGAAATGATAAGTAGATGCTCAATCGCTTGTTCTAATGTAAACGAAGACAAGAATCGTTATCCAGATATCAAACCATTTGACAATAACCGGATTGTTTTAAACAGATGATCAAGAATACATCAATGGAAGTCCAATCAAGATTTCTGAAGGCGTTTCACCCTTTATTGCAACACAAGGTCCATTACCACACACCTACGAGGATTTATGGGAAATGGTGCTCCAATTTCGTTCCCTTGCAATTGTAATGCTTACAGGATTGATAAATGGAAAGCTGAAGTGCCATGACTATATCCATACAGAAAATGGTCCTAGACAAATTGGAGCACCATTTCCCATAAAATGCTTACAGGATTGATAAATGGAAAGCTGAAGTGCCATGACTATATCCATACAGAAAATGGTCCTAGACAATTTGGAAAGATTCGTATCAATACTGAAATCGATAAAGAAATCTAATTACGGGCTTGAGCTTCGATGTTTGAGGTGAAGCACGAAGAATCTGAAGAACCCCATTTAATGTTCTGCATATTTCATATCCTCGAATGGCACGATCATGGTGTTCCAGCGAGGCGTATGCGGTTCGTGAAATCGCATTACATAGATATTCGATGTATTGCCAAGCCATGGGTGATTGTTGTGCATTGTAGTCTTTGGTATTGGTAGGATGGGACATCTTGCACAATTCATAACGACATTCAAAGGATCTTGATTGGTGATATGTCTGCTTTGGATGTTTCTAGTACCGTTGCGAATTTCAGATCGCAGCATTTCGGGATGCTTCAACAGCCGGAGCAATACCGCTTCTGTTACGATGCTATCATCGACGTACTCGGTGATCTCATCTCGTAAGAATGGAGATGATGATGATGGTGGTTTGAGGAGATTTCGTGGTGTGGTGATGATGTTATTGTTCATGGCTGGTGCTGGAGCTCACTTTGCTTGCACATTGTGTTGTGTGGTAGTGTTTTGGTTTAATTTGTTTTTCTTGGAGTTGTTTTGGATATAAGTTATTTGTGTTTATTGTTTTTAGTGAATGTCTTTTAGCACTTAAAAAAAGAAGAAAAAAAATCTGATTGATATACAGACCATGTCATTACGTATACGTAAATCATCATTGATCATACAACTGTATAGTGGTAATAGTAGTATCAATGCGGCATATATAAACAAAAAATGCAAGAATTAGATTTGCTCTATCAACAGGATCCTTGGTGTCTAAAGTGGCTGGAGTGCAGTATTCAGGTGCAAGTACATTAAGCAAGTATGCGTAAGCAATAGATCATGAAACATCCACATGACATTAGAAGAACTAATGAAGTGACATTGATGTCACTGCTGATGTCACTGCTGATGTCACTGCATACATTAGACAACTAATGAAGTAACATTGATGTCACTGCATAAATTGTTGATGTCACTGCATAAATACAGTGTCACTTCATCGCGGTGTCTTTGCATCGCGTTGTCACTTCATCGCGGTGTCTCTGCATCGCAGTGTCATTTCATCGTGGTGTCTTTGCAATGCGGTGTCTCTGCATTGCGGTGTCTCTGCATCATCAAATGTTATAACATCGCGATGTCTCTGCAATGCGGCGTGAATTCATCGCGGTGTCTCTGCATTGGGGTGTCATTTTATTGTGGTGTCTCTGCAATGCGGTTTCTCTGCATTGCGGTGTCTCTGCATCGTCAAATGTTATAACCGCAATGTCTCTGCAATGCGGCGTCTCTGCATTGCAGTGTCACTTCATCGTGGTGTCTCTGCAATGCGGTGTCACTTCATCGCGGTGTCTCTGCATCGCGGTGTCTCTTATTCGTGATGTCTCTGCATCGTCAAATGTTATAACATCGTGATGTCTCTGCATCGGGGGTGGTCACTGTATCGCGGTGTCTCTGCATATGGGTTTGCATAAAATAACTGTTAATTTAACTATTTTCTTGATTGGGAAATGTTCTTACAGTACTGAATTTGTGTTTGTTGTTTTATTTATGTTGTGGGAGGTTAGAAAGTTGTTTTCTTTAGGGTATTCATATAGCTGAATCAGTAGAAGGTTAAATTTTGTTAAAATTAATAGCATCTGAGTTCCATTTTATGAGAGTTTCAAGGCATTTTATTAGAGAAGGCAAAATAATTCAAATGAATTGAGTGTTTTGATTATTGTCTTATGTATCCGACATGTATTCAATTGAGGCTATACACGTGATCCGCTGCTTTTAGTAGCATAAAGAAAAACTGATATGCTAGTTTTTGACTTGTAAACTCGGGGGAAATGCACTTACAGTAATTAATTTGTTGTTTAATTTTTGTTTGGGAGGTTATAAAGCTGTTTTCTTTAGGATATTCATATTGCTGAATGGGTAGAAAGTTAAATTTTGTTAACAATAATATTTTCCCGAGACAAGTTTCAGACTTTCAGTTAGTGAAAGTTTTGTTTAAGGGTTCAAACCTGAACGCTTTTTTTTTTTTTTTTTTTTTTTTTTTAAGGGTATTTGAGTCTATATATCTAATTTTTGTCCTTATAAGTCCAATAGATTCTTTTTGTCATATAAGTCCAATGCTCTGCTTTACATGTCTTTTAGTCTTTGGCATAATAATTACGAATTGGGATCAATTGCCGTGAAAGCCCCCTGCCGTGAATCTTTATTCGAAAAGCGGCGTCGTTTCGACATAAGCGACGCCCGCTTTGCTTTGTGATGTTTTTTTTTTTTTTTTTAGTTCGCGACCAAAACGGCGTCACGTTGCGTCAAAACGACGCCGTTTTGGCGTCACAGCACCAAATGCTGTGTTTAACCTACGGCAGATGATCCGACCTCTAATTTACCAGTGCAGTGAGGGCGTTTTACTCTCTAAAAATAGCGTCACTGGATGCTTCGATCTATGCTTATTTTATACTTAACTCCATTATTTTTAACACTTTATTATTGTTGTTTATTATTATTTTTTATTGTTGCCGCAAACCTTTTCTCTTCCTGTTTGTACTATTTTTGTAGTTTGACAATTATTTTCCAACATAACCAATATTCTATACTGTGTTGTAAGTTCAATCCATCGGGGTATTCGGGTAAATTCGATCTAATATCGGGCCAAACAGTGTGAGGATCAGTGTTTTCCCAACCGAGAAGACGAAAATGAAATTCGGAAGGCAAATCATACATATAAACTTTTAATAAATCTTTTCTAGAACTACATTCTACAGAATCTGAGAAGCTGTTTATGGGTTCTGGGCTCTCATCATTTGTCATAACAAAAAGATTGGAATAAGGCCGATCAAAACGAAGAACCAAGACAGAGCAAATAAGATTAAGCCTAAGAAGATTGAACAAAACATGGGTTTCTGAACAAATAACCCCATTAAAACACCATGTTAATCCGCCATTAAAATTCTTCCCAAAAAGGGAACTTCCTGCATCTTCGTATTTTGTAAAGAATATTTTTTGCTGTAAATTGAAACTTTCAACTCCTAAAAACTGGTGTTCCAGGGCTTTTGGGATCATGATGGGGGTTTGCTCCTGTTCCTGGATAATCATCTGTCCCAATTAGCATCCTTCCCTCCAATTCCTCTTCACTTCTTGAATCAATTATCTCCTAGATAATTAAATTAGAAAATAAAATATGAATATAATTTTATAATCTTATATTGGGCATTAAAAAATCGAATTCTTGAATCTCCTCATTATAAATTATTGCTTGTTTTCAACATAGAGCTACATTCTACAAGCTATACAAGGTAAGAATGCGTATGATGAAAGAGAACATATACATACATACATACATACATATATATATATATATGAAAAAAGAAACTTATGAATGTCAGTTTCACATAACTAAAAGTCTTAATACACATTAATTTTTTTTCTCTATTTTTACCCTTCTTATTTATTTTTTTCGCACTCGTTGATTCTGACGAATTACAGAGAGAATTTCATGTTTCATTACTAGAGTTATTCAACACACTATGTGAACGAGAGTAAAATTTGAATGAAATGATGCATGTACTTTGAAAAAATTGATCCTTATATAATAGACTTTTAAAAAAAAAAATCACTTGCAGAGTACAGTACCATGTAATTGAGTTTTAAAAGGTAGATTGTGTTTGGTGCCCAAATAATTAATGTCTGCACATAAATGGTCAGACCATAAAAAAATTATAAATGATATGATATTCTATAAGATAAGCTATATTAACCTTTCTTTTAATATTACAACTATACCATAAAACTTCTCAAAATCTCATATTTGAAGTTATTCTTATCTTGCTTACTTTCAACCAAGTTTTATGCCTTTTGCAGAAAGTTCTTCGGTGCACCCGTCATATGCGGAGTAAATCATATTTTTTTTAAAACTAAATTTAAACTTTGTGATCCAGATTTGTTTAAGTATCAACTAACTCTCCACAATTGGAGTAGAGATACCACCCAAGAACTCCCTTGACCTCAAGAATTTATGCAGGGAAAAAGTTTAAGAGTGAGAGAGAGAGAGAGAACCTGGCCATTTACATCATCAAAGGATTGCTTTAGATTGAAGGCCCTTAAACTTCCTAAACAACCAAAATCCAATAAGATCCATATATATTACTCAATTAGAAGCTTAAGAATCAAAGAAAAAAAAAAGATAAAACTGAAATGGGATCTCAAATTTATACCTGATATCTGTTGTGATTCACTAATAAGAAGAAAAAGAAATAGCAGCAGAAGCAGAGAAAGCCTATAAGAAGTTCTTTTGGGCTTCATCTTTTTCTTGGTGAGAGAAAAGAATGGATATTGAGTAGGCAGGCAGGCAGGCAGGCAGGCAGTTCAAGAAAAGTCATAACTTTTTCAAAGATGATTCAGTGGATGCACCATAAAATAATGTTAGGCCTGCTCGACAAACCAATAGATTATTAATTAAACTGTGCATTTCGGTTGAATCGATCTTGTGGGAGTCGGTTATAAAGACAAAAATCGACTTTCCGTAAAGTCGATATAACGCCCCCAAAACCCTCCAGATAACTCGAGTTGACAATAATTTTATGTCTCACACTTATAACAAGCTAATGTTTTTTCCATATTGAGTAGGCAGGCAAGCAGTTCAAGAAAAGTCATAACTTTTTCAAAGATGATTCAAAGGATACACCATAAAATAATGTTAGGCCTGCTCGACAACTGAACCAATAGATTATTATTTAAACCGTGCACTACGGTTGAATCGATCTTATGAAAATCGGGTATGGAGACAAAAACCGACTTTCTGTAGAATCGATATAACGCCCCCAAACCCTTAAGATAATTCGAGTTCATAAGACATTTATGTCTCATATTTATAAATAGATTTTTCCACATTCCTAAAGTGGAGGAATGTAGAAAAATCATTATATTCTTATAAGTGTGAGACATAAATATATTTTTAACACGAATTAGTCTTTTTAGACCAAACGAGGTATAAACAGTTGATCGGGTCATTTATGGCTCATTTAATACTATCAGACCTGAGGAGTTTGGAGGCCTTACAGTCGAGGCGTTACAGACGATTCTGAAATGACCTTTGAAAAATCTGCTTTTTAACTCCAAAATTGACTTATAACCCTTTGGAAAATCTACTTTTCACTACAAAATCAAGTTATAAAATTTAGGAAGTTCATTTTTTACCCCAGAAACGACTTTTATAAAATCGATCCCGTGATAATGTTGGCATGCTGGACAACTTAACCAAATAGATTAATAATTAACATGTGGAGATGAGAAATAAAAAAGTCAACATCTTGTTGACCTTTTTGGTTGGAAGGTGTGAGAGATGAGATCCCACGAGTGAAAAAGGTGGGTGTGTATGAATTATTCACAAACATGTATGCTAAGATAAACTTTGAAGACTTTCTAAAAAGGTTTTATAAAGTGTGTTACAAACTTACAATGTACACTTTTGAGCTGCAAAAAATAGTCACTCATAAATTTATATCCCACTTTCTAAAGTAAGATGGCATGGTAAAGGGACTTTCTAGCATTTTTTATACCTAAGAATGTGGGGAAGAAGTAATTATCTCTTGTCGGTCTCAAACAATTAAATACGAGACCGTTTTCCAACATACTTTTGATGCTAATATAAATCAATAAAAATTCTCTTTTCTTTAAATAAAAAAAAAGGTACTTTATCGACGATGACACAAGATATACTTGGATTTACCCGTTGAAAAACAAAGTCGAAGCTCTTACAACCATTGCTTAGTTGAAAATACTTCTTGTAAACCAATTCTCAACAACGATAAAATGTGTTCAATCTGATTGGGATAGTATAGTTCCAGGCACAGAGGGTTCTAAGCAAAACGCTTAGGAAACGTTCCTAGGGATCGGAAAAGACGTAAGCCCGGTTCGTTTAAGTGCAGGAGTTCGATAATACCGTCTGGCTTTATGCTTCTTCAATCTAATCCCAGGAACTTTCCTCATAATTGCTTGCCAAATCATTTGAACAGCATCATTATCCTTCGACGGGTACCGAAACTCGTAAAAATTCTCAACCTCCTTTAACCTTCTCCACATTCTAGTCCACTCTTCTTTCCCAATACCCCTAATCAGATTCAAAACATAATTTTCTTTAACCGCATCCGAATTACGAACAAAGATACAAAACTTGGAGTAATCAAGAACATCTTCAAATGGAAACTCAATTTCATCACTAATGATAACCGGAACACAATGGCTAGCAATTGCATCAAATAGACGGTTTGATGAAGGCGTGTCACCTGCGATGTTCAGACAGAATTTCGATGTGTGCATTCCGCGTGTAGCTTCTTGGATACCGTTTTTCTGAACACTTCCAAATGAAAAGTGGACATCTTTCTCATCTCTTAGCATATAAAAGAGCTCTTGTCGTATAATTCCGCCCTGTAAACGAAAAAAACCCATAATTATACGCCCAGAGCACGAAGATTTGCAATAAGAAACAACTTTCACAGTCGATTCAGTGTAGTGTCACAGTAAAAACGCCCAAATCGAAATCTTGAACATGAAAGATTCATAACTAAAAGCAAGACTTACATCTTTCCTATAAACAGCACCTTGAAAGTAAAGCAATGTCGGGCGGCTATCAAAATCTGAAGAATCATTGACATAGCTTACTATAACATGCTTATACGGCGCAATCACGTCTTTCTCAACATTCGCAATACTCGGGGGATACCTCCCGAAATCCGATAAAACAAACATAGCAGGCCAAAGCTGCATTCTAGCATTCACAAGGCTATTAGGATGATGTGCAAGGACAATATGGTCAATTCCACCTGATCTTTTCCATTCCGGTTGTGATGTCAAGAAACTAACTAACTTTTCTTGAAGCAACTTATCAACACTTTTCTTAATCTTCCCTTTATTCTTCACCTTCGAGAATCGATTATAGCTTATAGATGAAAAAAACGGGACGAATACAACATCAGCTTCACTCGAATTCCGAACTCTAACCGCAATCCTATTCCTTGGAGAAAATTGTGAATATAAAAGATCTAGTGTTAACCAATATTCTATACTGTGTTGTAAGTTCAATCCCCCGGGATATTCGGGTAAATTTGATCTGATATCGGGCCAAACAGTGTGAGGATCATTGCTTTTCCAACCAAGAAGACGAAAATGAAATTCTGAAGGCAAATCATACATATAAACTTTTAAGAAATCTTTTCTAGAACTACATTCTACAGAATCTGAGAAGCTGTTTATGGGTTCTGGGCTCTCATCATTGTTTATAACAAAAAGATTGGAATAAGGCCGATCAAATGACATCAAAACGAAGAACCAAGACAGAGCAAATAAGATTGAGCCTAAGAAGATTGAACAAAACATGGGTTTCTGAACAAATAACCCCATCAAAAGAACATGTTAATCCGCCATTAAAATTCTTCCCAAAAAGGGAATTTCTCGCATCTTTGTATTTGTAAAGAGTTGTTTTTTTTGTTTTTTTGTTTTTTTTTCGGCTGTATATTAGAAAATTTCAACTCCTAAAAGGTTGAATTTTTTCCGATATAACAGGAATTTTGAGTTAAAGCATGAACTGAAAACAAACGAACAGATATAATAGGAAGGTGACATTACCCAGAAAAATAAAAATAAAGCATCAAATAAACTAGGGGGCAGGAGAAAAGAATCCCAAAACAATTTCCTTTTGGTTTTTCAAGAAGATGCAGGAAGGTGGTAAAAAAACAGGAGAGATGGGTGGAGTTCAGATCAGATATCGTGCCAAATTTCTTACATTTCTTATTGATTTTGTCAATTTCCTCTCTCAAAGGAAGAATCGCAGCGTCTGAAGAGGGACTGCTTTACGAAGGAGCGAGCACGTCGGTATGAGCATTGGAATTTGTGGTGTTATTCACTCTTTTCCTTCTTTGTTTTATTTTAAAAAATTAATTAAATACACCTTCAAAAAAAAAAATCAATTAAATACTTAATCCGTTCCAAATATGAACCGATGCGATCGATAGAAATACGCATATTAAGTAGGTGGGTTAATGTTCATAAAAACACGCTTATTAAGTAGTATAAGTTAATACTCTATTCGTTTCAAAACAATGAGGCAGATTGTAAAAGTATTTTCGCATTCGGCATAATGCGCCGAGATATTTTGGAACAGATGGAGTACTTTAATAAGCATTAAATCACATTCTTAATAAACGTGTTTTTGACAACTGCCTCAGATATTTCGAAACGGAGTGAGTACTTTAATTTGAATACAAAAATCACTAGAAAAACCCTATACTATAAAAGCAGTGTTTTTTTTTTGCTTAAAACTCCCAGTATCCGAACCCCACATTGCGAATCAGAGGAGAATCGAATCGGTGACATTCTTAGGCATTCTCAAATCACTTACCACTTGAGACAAACTACTTGGTTAAAGCAATGTTTTTAATTCTTTCACTCATTGATAAATTTTGGTAGATGTAGAAAAAACTCAATAGATAATGTTTTGAAAATGAAACTGAAGGAGATAAAGTGGAATAATTTTTTAACAACTACGTCAGTTATTTTGGAACGGATCTATCAAATGTAAAGTTGTGATTTCATTTATTGAATTGTGATTACAATGGTTCTTTATATAAGAAGATACACACTAGGGGTACAATAGTCAACATACAATAATACAAAACCCTAAGACAAATGCTACTTGTTGCCCAAGTCTTGTGAGTCGGCTAGGGTATGCTCAACACGCCCCCGCAATCCCATGGGAATAGAATGAACATGGAGATTGGCCTTAAGCATCTGAAAGCGCGGATTCCCAAGTGGTTTGGTGAGAAGGTCCGCAAGTTGATCTTTGGATGAGAGGAAGGAGATTTGAATCTTTTTGGCAGCGACAAGTTCACGGACATGATGGAAATCAATCTCGATGTGCTTTGTCCGGGCATGGAAAACAGGGTTGGCAGCTAAGTACATGGCACCAATGTTATCGCACCAAAGGGTGGGCAGGGTGGAGGACGAGATCCGCATTTCCTTAAGAAGAGCACAGATCCACTGGACTTCAAGGTGTGAGAAAGGATTTGTATTCACTTGATGCTACTTTTTAAGCGATTTGTTGTTGCTTTGAGTGCCGGTGATAAGATTAGGGGCGAAAAATACAATAGCGCCACGAGTAACGCCGATCATCGATTGTCGAGGCCCGATCGGCGTCGGTGTATGCATGGAGAGACAAGGATCCGGAGCGAGAAAGGTAAAGGCCGTCGGAAATGGTGTGCTTGAGATAGCGAAGAATCCGTTTGACCGCGACCCAGTGATCATCAGTGGGTGCATTCATGAATTTGCTGACACGATGAACTGCAAAAGAAATGTCGGGACGAGTGAAGTTGAGGTATTGGAGGCCCCCAACAAATGGTGTGGTAGAGGGTAGGATCCGAAACAGAGGACTGCCTGTTTGCTGAAGACGATAGTTCGTGGCCATGGGGGTGGTGCAGGGCTTGGCAGTCGTCATGCCAGCCTTGTCAATGAGCTGAAGAATATATTTACGCTGAGTGAGAAAGAGACCATCTGGGACAGAGAGAACTTCAATGCCCAAAAAGTAAGATAACGAGCCAAGATCCTTGACGGGAAAGTGACTGCCCAAATAATCGAGGACACGCTGAATCAGTGGAGCAGAAGAGCCAGTAATAACAAGATCATCCACATAAATAAGCATGTAAACATAGTCAGCACCACGAGAGTAAATATAAAGAGAGGTGTCGGCCTTGGAGGCATGAAAACCATAATGAGTGAAAGCCTCTGTAAGACGGGAGAACCATGCCGGGAGCTGCCGGAGGCCATAAAAAAAGCGGCAGGAGCCGGACAGGACATGATGAGGATAATCTGAATGGATGAAACCACGAGGTTCTTTGCATGTAAATGGCGTCGATAAGATAACCATGTAAAAATGCATTTTGAATGTCTACCTGTCGAATGGACCAGCCACGAGAGAGAGCAAGTGTAAGCAATAGACGGATGGTGATAGGTTTCACCACCGGGCTAAATGTCTCATGAAAGTCAATGCCAGCTTCTTGATGATAACCTTTTGCAACGAGTCGAGCTTTGTGACGTTCAAGCGAACCATCTGCAAGACACTTAACACGAAACACCCATTTATTGCCAATAACATTCATACGAGGTGTGCGAGGTACCAATTCCCAAGTATCATTACGAATAAGAGCGTTAATTTCATCTTGCATCGCGTCACGCCATACACGGTGTTTGGAAGTTTCGGTGTAATGAGTGGGCTCAAGGGGTTGAGATTGGGCAAGAAGACCTTTGGGAAGGGGGTACCGAATGAAATCAGGATCATGCCTGGGTTTTAGAGAGTTGGTGGTCGTACGAGTGACCATTGTTAAGGGTGAATTTACGTGCTTTATAACGTTATATTTGATAAGGTTTTCCCCGACATTCGTATTAATCGCATGGAAATCACGTGTTTAAATGGAATATTGAGCGGATGACATTTTAATAAGTTAATCGCAGAGTTGGTGGATTTGTATGTTTTAATTATGATTTTATGGTTATTGGAATTATGTTACGCTTTGCGATGTTTTTGATGTGATGTAGATACATGTTGGAGGCTAAAAAGATGATCAAAAGTTGATAAAGTTCGAGCTAATTGATGACGAAGAGATAAAGATGGAAAGATTGAAGATAAGGTTGGAGAAACCCAAATTCGACCACAGCTGAACTGGCGTCTAGACTGGCGTCCAGTGGACGAGCGTTTAAAGCATTGAACGAGCGTCCAGGAGTAAATTTGACATTCAGCAAGTTTGGACGCAGGGTGGACGCTGGGTTGACGGCGCAGGCGTCGAGAAAGCTTCAGCCCGATTTGAAGTTCATTGTAGGATGGACGAGCGTCTAGGAAAACCAGACGGGCGTCCGACCGCCGACTGAAGCACAACCGACTTAGTTTTGACCTAGCCGCCTTAGCTCATCTATAAATAGAAGCTTGTATTAAACCCTAGAATCATCATTAGACAACCTACAGTCGACTCTCATAAAAAAAACAGCAGCAGTTTGTTTTTCTTTCTTTTTGGTTTTCGAATGCAATCAAAACAATCTTTTGATTTCAAGGTTAATATGAGTAGCTAAACCCTTGGGTTTGGGACGAACGGGTGAAGCAAATTCAAGAGGCGCTCGGTTTTTCTTATTTTTTGCGTTTTATTTCGACAAAGGTTAGATTTATATTGCGTTTATTTTGTGCTTGATATCGATAGATAAAGCCTGTGATGTTTGTTTGACGATAGTTGAATGAATTCTAGATCACCGCAATAGTAATCAGTTTAATCAATTTGTCTAAAGCGAAAGTTATCAAATTGTTAACCTAGATAATAGATTCGAAAGAATTTATGCCCAGCGTGCTTGAAGAATCAATCTTTGATAAAGTTGATAAACAAATTATCTAAGATATTAGTAATTTGCGTTTAGTATAGGTAAATCTTGGCCTTAGTCGATTTGCATGCGTAGGAAATTAAGAGCCTTTGTGGTTTTCTTGAATTGTGGATCCTTGTTCGCCCCGCTTTTCTCCCATTATTTGATAAACCTTAAATTATTAGTTTTGTGACACTTTAAGCCTAAACTTAAAAACGCATTAAACCTCACGCCTCGTGGGATCGACCAGCATAACCGCTTTACTACAAGCTTTGCACTTGGAGCGACTAACCGGATTTTTATTACTTGTCTTTTGTTTCGTTTACAAAAATCCACCACAAGTTTTTGGCGCCGCTGCCGGGAACTTGGCACGGTTTTATGTGTTTTTAGCATAAGATTTAGGTAGATCATTCCTCTTTTGTTTTAGTTAGGGTTTAAGGTTCTCCCTTAGTAGCCTCTCTTTTCGCAAATTTACGCTTGCTTTTGTTCTTCCGGTACCAAACGAAAGCGCCTGGATCTTAGGACGCCCGTCCGGCTGGAATTTTTCTATCCAATTTTAATTTTATTCACTCAAACGAGCGTCTATAATATTTGGGCGCCCGTTCGGATATTACGCCAACGGACGGCGTTTGTGTCACTAAACGCCCGTCCAGCCCAATACTTACCCAGACGCCCGTCCATAACCTTGGACGCCCGTCTGTCCTCCTGATTCTCTTTCTCTTTCTCTCCTTAGTTTGACTTCGTTATATGCAAACACGAAGTAAACAAGGATGATTAATTTTGAACTGAGCTTGAACGAGGCGTAGTTCGAGTAAACCGTAAACGGAAAGTTCCCGAGCCCGTTCCGATTCCCGAAGAGGAAATCGAAGAGAGTTTGAGCGAAAACTCTTCTGAAGATAATTTCTTATCTAACCTTTTCTTTGAGGAAGAAACTACTGATTCAATGGCTCAAGCCAACCGTACTACTGGCGGACTATGCCACTCCCGGTGATGTTAATATTCGTCGGGTCAGTAGTTATCCTACCGACCACGGCCCATTTGAGATAAGACCACCCTCATCCAGATGGTGCAACATGCATCAACTTTCTATGGGTATCAATCGAGAACCCCTATACGCATCTTTATGTATTTTCGGGTATATGCGATACTACTCGCATTAAGGATGTCGATCAAGACATCATTGTTTGAAACTATTTCCATTCTCACTCCGTGGAGAAGCAATGGAATGGTTTAAATCTCTTCCTTCCGAATCTATCCAAACTTGGGCCCGGCTTGAAAGTCAATTTTCGCCCAATATTTCCCCGTCTAAGACATGGCTCAATGTCTTAACGAGATCTCAAATTTTCATCAACCGAGTGATGAATCTTTCTTTGAAGCATGGAAGCGTTTCAAAATTTTGTTGAACAAGTGCCCCCATCATGGAATGGATTTGCAGAGGAAGGTCCATACTTTCTTGATGGTCTAAATGAGTCCACTAAAGGGATGGTCAACTCTCATCCTGGAGAGTCTTCTTGAAAAAACCCACGGCAAGGGTGGGAGTTATTTGAAGATATAGCTAGGTACAACTATGCACCTACGTATCAATCGCCAACACTCCCGCTTTGCACCAAAAATCGAAGAAGTCAACAACGAATCATGGTCAAATGATTGCGACCTGCAGAGCTCAACTTCTCGCTTTGACCATGACTAAAAATCAAAATCACCCTCTCTCCAGCATGAATGCACAAGTATTCTCGTGTGATAATTGTTATCGACCGGGTCACATCGGTGACCATTGTCAATACATTCCTACCCCGGCTTTCAAGCCAATGCCGCCCAACAAGCGAGGCGGTATGATTCTCGTGAATCGCTATACTGTGGGCTTAGAGGTCACATTTCGCAACATGTCCCTTGAATGGTGGACATGAGAGAAACAATTCTTCCGCCAAAGTACACCAGAGATTTTCGAACCAGAATAACTCTCAAGGTCAAAACTACAACAAGAATAGAAATTATGGTTATGACCAAAACCGCGCTCAAAATTCGGGATGAATACCTCTCGCAATGCCTACTACCGTAACCCCAACTCGAGTCAAAGTTCAAATTCTCAACCAAAAGCTAATCAAAACTGCATGACAAAACCGCCTAATCGGGACTCCTCCACTTATGGTATCGCACTACAAAGCGAGTATGAAGAGCAACAGAGGGCGATGAAGAACTTAGAAAGACAGATTAGATAATAATGAACAATTGGCTGCCAGACCTCAAGGTCAGCTACCTAGTTTTACAGAAAAAAACCCTAAAAGTGATCATGCAGCCCAAGCTGAAGCAAGAACAAACCACTGTGCCGAGCTCGCACCCATTAACCCCTATGGACAAGAGGAGTCAAATGCCATGAATCTGAGGTCCGGTACACAATTGCAACAACACCCTGGTTACAGACAGAACCAGGGAAACGAGTAAACCCTCCTACCCCTGATTTGGTAGGAGGGGAAGAATCGCAGTCCCCTGACCTGGATAAAGAGAAAGATGAAAATGAGATTGAAGCAAGAAAGAGATCTCAGGTGATTGAAAACCAAGATGATGAACCGGAGAAAGTCACTCAGCGGGTGATTCTGACGAGTAAGAAGGCGTAAAAGATAGTGAGGTGGAAGGATCTTGAGGACAAAGCTATTAGAGCTTCCTCGCCAGAAAGTATTCTCCGAAGAGGCTGAATAAGCTCCATTTCCGCCAAGAAAGCAAAACATTTCCTTATCTGAAGACAAGAAGTACGAGAAGGTACTCAACCTATTAAGAAACACCCAAGTAAATTTGCCTTTATCCGAGGTATTGGTTGAAATGCCTAAGTACACCAAGTTTGTGAAGGATGTTGTTTCTTCAAAGAAGAAGTTAGGCGAAATGGAGAAAAGATTGGGAGAGGAATGCTCCGCTATCATTGACGGAGAAATTCCTAAAAAGCGCAAATGATCCCGGAAAATTTATCTTAACTCACGAAAATCAAGGATTTAAGCTTTCCAAATTCTCTGTGTGATTTAGGAGCATCCATCAGTTTGATGTCTCTTTCATGCCTGCAAGAGACTACACCTTGACCATCTATTGGAGCCTACCCCATAAGTATCCAACTTGCGAGATAGATCTTACAAGAGAGCCGAAGGAGTGCTTAGAGACCTTCCGGTCCAAGTAGACAAATTTACATTTCTGTGGATTGGTACGTCTTGGACACTAAAAGAAGAAGATACCCCTCTCCTTCTCGGGACGACCTTTCCTATCTACTTGCTAGAGCCACTATAGATTGTGATGCGGATTTGTCACCTTACGTGTTGGAGACGAGGAAGCACGCTACTGGTGTAGTTAAAGCTCTCAGAGCACCTTCCGAAAAATCCTCGAGTTTTGTGATTGAGACGCAGACGATTTCCTGAGACTACACTCTGGACGAGCTAGAGGCTGCTTATGGAGAAGAGCTTGTTGAAGAGGACACAAGTGCTCTGCGAAAGAACTCTTTCCCCCCTCGGAAGAAGTCGATTTGCTTGAGGCAAGAGTTTTTGACCCTATCAAGTGAGGAAGATCTAAAAGCGAGGAGAAGCCAAAACCGGTTTAGAGGAACCTCCGAGGACCTTGTCCTAAAACCTCTACCTCAAAGATCTAAAGTATATCTTCTTAAGAGAAGGTAAGCACTTACCTCGATTATCTCTCTACACCGTCGTGAGACGTGAAGAAGAATTTGAGTTAATTGGCGTTCAAGAGAAATGCGAAAGCCTTCGGTTGGCGGTAGGTGATATAAGAGGAATATCTCAGACGCCTGTATGCATAAGATTAGAACCGAAGAAGGTGCAAAGAGTATAAGACAACCGCAGAGACGTTTAAACCCACACATGCAGGAAGTGGTGAAGAAAGAGATCATTAAGCTATTGGATATGGGGATCATTTATGCGATAGGCGATAAGCGATTAGGTGTCCCCACTCGTGTAGTACCTAAAAGGAGGTATTACCATTGAAAAGAATGACAAAGGTGAAGAGGTAGGTGTCGATTAGTCTTTGAGTGCAGTCTGTATAGACTATAGGAAGTGAACGAGGTGACTTTAAAAGACCATTTTCCTCTCCCTTCATAGACCAAATGTTGGAACGTTTGGCGGGGCATGCTTTCATGTTTTACGGGACGGTTATTCAGAGTTATTTCCAAATCCCTATTGACCCAGTGAGATCAAGAGAAAACAACCTTCACCGCCCCTATGGTACTTTCGCTTATAAGCGAATGCCCTTTGGACTTTGTAATGCACCACTACATTTCAAAGATGTATGTTTGGCTATCTTTGATGGACTTATAGAGAAATGCATGGAGGTATTCATGGGCGACTTCTCGGTGTTTGGCACGTCGTTCACGGATTGTCTTGAAAATCTAGACAAAGCCACCGCAAAGGTGTGTGGAGAAGAACTTGATTCTCAATTGGGAGAAGTGCCATTTTATGGTAACCGAAGGGATTGTTTTAGGTCACAAGATCTCCGCTAAAGGCATAGAGGTTGATAAAGCTAAGGTAGAAACTATTGAAAAGATGAATTACCCCAGAAACACGAAGGAAGTAAGAAGTTTCCTTGGTCATGTAGGTTTCTACAGGAGATTTATAAAAGATTTTTCAAAAATATCGAAACCTTTATCAACTTTACTGAAAGATGACGTCACCTTCAATTTCGATAATGACTGTCAAGTTGCCTTCAAAGAGCTTAAACAGCGTTTGACCTCTCGCCCTATCTCGATCTCTCCGATTGGAACATGCCATTTGAACTAATGTGTGATGCCTCCAACTACTGTTTGTGGAGTGCGGTATTGGGGCAAAGGATTAATGGTAAGTTCCAACCTATTTCGTGACGCAAGTCATACCTGAATGAATCCGGCCCAAGCAAATTACACCACTACGGAAAAGGCATAGCGATTGTGTTTTCTATGGATAAGTTCCGCATGACTATTTGCTTGGTGCCAAGGTGATTGTATGGATGATCATGCGGCTCTGCGTTATTTGATGAACAAGAAGGATGCTAAACCGAGATCGCTAAGATGGATTCTTACACTACAAGAATTCGATGTTCACATCAAGGACATACGGGTAGTGAAAACACCGTAGCGGACCATATTTTCGAGGTTTTGCCAAGTGGTGAGGAAGGCTCTCGGGACATTGATCTTTATTACCCCTTCGAGAGCGTTATGAACATGGATGTCCACACTCCCGATCCTCCCTGGTATGCTTCGATTGTTAATTATCTTCACTCGCTATCTCGAACCTCGAATTCTCTTACCAGGAGAAGAAGAAGTTCTTCTCGATCTAAAGTACTATGTGCGGGAGGAACCATATCCATTCAAGATCTGCAAGGATGGGTTGCTTCGCCGGTGTGTCCACGAATCCGAGCAACGGGATATTATTGAGCAATGTCACGGTGGTCCCACCTGGTGGCCATTTCAATCCGTGGAAAACCGTTGCCAAAATTTTTCAATGTGGTTTCTTCGCCTGAATTTTTAAAGATACGGAAGCCTTACGCAAAAGCTGCGATAGGTGCGGAGAACCGGTACTCGACCCGGAGGTATGATATGCCGCTTCAACCCATATTGGAATGTGAAGTGTTTGACGTATGGGGCATAGACTTTATGGGACCATTTCCATCTTCATGCGGAAATAAGTACATTCTAGTGCGTGTAGACTACGTATCTAAATGGGTAGAAAGTCGTCGCGACTCCACTAAATGATCATAAAACGGTAATGAAATTTTTAAAGAGGAACATTTTCACGAGGTTTGGCGCCCTAGAGCTCGATCGATGATGAAGGTTCGTGACTTCATTAATAAACCCCTGGATAGCTGTTAGCTAAGTATGGTGTTAATCATAAGAGTGGCACACCATATCACCCTATGACCCAGTGGGCAAGTTGAGCGTAGTAATGTGAGTATAAAGAAAATCCTCGAGAAAGCGGTCAACTCCCATCGAAAGGATTGGAGTCCGAAGGTGGATGATGTCTTGTGGGCTTACGGGACCGCATACAAAAACCCTATGGGTACATCACCATACCAAATGGTTTATGGAAAGCCCTGTCATTTGCCCGGTGGAGTTAGAGCATAGAGCTTATTGGGCAATTAAGTTCCTAAACTTCGACTCCCAAGCTTGCGGAGAACGTAGGCTCCAGCGAGATACATGAATTAGGCGAGTTCCGGCCCAAGCTTATGAGAGTTCACGGATAAGCAAGGAAAGGATGAAATTCCTTCATGATAAAAAGATCAAGAAAAGGAGTTTCATGCGGCGAGTATTGGTATTGTTATACAATTCCAGTCGCATCTTTCCCGGGAAAGCTAAGGACGCGTTAGTCCGGTCCATTTGAGGTCCTGTCTGTCTTTCTAGCGGCGTTTTGGAACTTAAGGGATTGGTGATGACCTTTCAAGGTCAATGGTCAACGATGCAAACACTACATTGGCCAACCGAAGGAATCACCCGAGGTAGTTAAATTCATTGATTTGTTAAGTTGTATCGCCAGGAGTCGATGATCGCGACGAGTTCTCCTGACCTATTCTCGATGATAATCTTGAATCACCACCAAGCTTTTGCGGAAGGCGGGACATGGAACAATATTGGAAGGAAATGGATTTGAAGAAGCATAAAGTACGGAAGAGATCCCCAGTCAGACAGAAGATCAGGCAGGCCTGGAAAAAATGGTTGGGACGAATTCGAGTGCAGACCTTCTTGCTTTTGTAGACCTAATTTTGTTAAGAATCTTTCATGTTTGAGATGACGGCGAGGAAGCCAAAGTGGCCCGACCAGGTTAGACTGAATTGAATGTCGAGCTAACGACATAAACCAAAAAGCGCCACCAGGAGGCATCCTAGATATCAAATCTTGTTTTAGTTTTTCTTAGTTCTTTTTGCTTTCGTATGTTATTTTAGTTAGTTTTACTAAGCTTTTATGTGTCTATCTGTCAGTTTTTGCTTTCTAGTTATGGATCTTCACGGAGTTCGCCCTGAGGAGTTTTCCACTCATTAGTCGGATCCCGCCGATCACGATGAGATGATGGACCGGGAGGCACTATAATTCTTCATGTAGATTTTGATATTAGTACTCGTGTTAAGACCATCACGCACGTTATCATTGTTCCACCTTGTTCGGGAGGCGGCGATTTCACGATCGAGGAGTTGCGAGGAAGCTATAGGGCGTCCTTACACAATACTTAATGATCCTATCTTTGTGGATTTGGCAATCGGTGCTGCAGTGAGCATTTCGAGAGGTCTTGAGGTAGGTGGTGAGGATTGGTGTTTGCAGGATGAGTTCGATTTTCCTCCGGCTATCGACATGCTTCGACGTCTCATTCGCGTAGTGGTGGGACGAGATCTACGAACCGAGTGACCTCTTAGTTAGTTTTATCTCCGTCGAGCCCGACGTAAAATGAAAGCTACTTGGGTGGGAGGCAACCCACCGTTGCTTATCTATTTTTGTTTTGATGGTACTTCGTTAATTTGCAGTTGTATTTTTAAAATCTTAATTAAGTTAATAAGACAATGCACTTTTGAATTTAAGTTGTATGGAATTGTATGATTTTTGCATTCGTCGGTATGTATCTACATATTTGCTTATATGATGTTATTTCTATGCTAAAATGAGCCAAATTTTCAAATTTTTGTTTTGTCCCGAGTAGGCAATACACGTTTTTGTTCAGTTTGTTATAGTCATTGATGCTGTATACCATATTTTTAGTGAATTAGTTGTTTCACCAAGATTTATTTTTCACGTGCCATAGTGAATGATGAGCTGTTTCATAAGGCTATACCCCGTTTTGGACTAGTAGTTCTTGATTTTCTTATAAGTTATGTGCTTAGTGCTACGTCACGTACCTTGAGATTTATGGTGGTTTGTATTTAGTTCCGAAGTATGAGATACTGTGAATATCTAGAGGTTTGAATGTGATAAGTAACACGTAACTAATGTCAAATGGGAAGTTGAAAAAATTTAAATGAATACAATGTGTGTGTCGGAAGCTAGTCGATGATTTGAGTGCGGTAGGGTTTACCACGTAAGTCCTATTCCACTATGATGACTAAAAGCTCACGACAGTTAGGAAAAGCGGCCTTATGATTGGAGTAAGGTAGGGTATTATCTCGAAATGTCCTATTCTGCTATGAGGGCAATAGCTTCTTCTAATGTGTGTTTAAAGTGAAATGGTTAGATCAACTTAACAATTGGTATGGAATGTATATAAGGCTTAGTTTTCGTCTATCTTATCCCCAGTATAAATCGAAGGATATGTTGTAGGGATTATCCTCTGAGTATTTCAGAAAGGCCCTAGATTCATTCGATCATATTTTTCGGGATATGTCACGTTTGTAGGGTGCATCTTATGAGTGTCATTTATTGCTATTCTACGAGGGGGTATTAGCTAGTTTTGCTTTGAGTTCCTCAAGTTTGGATTTAGTGGAAGTTTTCTATGGCTATGCACACACACGACGGTGAACTTCTAATTTATTGACTATGTGGTATATGTGTTAAGATGTCCATACTATCTCGAGCTTGGTCTTGTTTTGTTTTGCTCGGGACGAGCAAAAGCTAAGTGTGGGGGAGTTGTTAAGGGTGAATTTACGTGCTTTATAACGTTATATTTGATAAGGTTTTCCCCGACATTCGTATTAATCGCATGGAAATCACGTGTTTAAATGGAATATTGAGCGGATGACATTTTAATAAGTTAATCGCAGAGTTGGTGGATTTGTATGTTTTAATTATGATTTTATGGTTATTGGAATTATGTTACGCTTTGCGATGTTTTTGATGTGATGTAGATACATGTTGGAGGCTAAAAAGATGATCAAAAGTTGATAAAGTTCGAGCTAATTGATGACGAAGAGATAAAGATGGAAAGATTGAAGATAAGGTTGGAGAAACCCAAATTCGACCCATTGAATCGGCGTCAGATCGGCGCCCAGTGGGCGAAGCGTTTAAAGCATTGAAGCAGCGTCCAGAGTAAATTTGACATTCAAAGCAAGTTTGGACGCAGGTGGTGGACGCTGGGCAGACGGGCGTCGAGGAAAGCTTCACCGATTTGAAGTTCATTGTAGGATGGACGGCGTCTCAGAAAACCAGACGGGCGTCCGACCGCCGACTGAAGCACAACCGACTTAGTTTTGACCTAGCCGCCTTAGCTCATCTATAAATAGAAGCTTGTATTAAACCCTAGAATCATCATTAGACAACCTACAGTCGACTCTCATAAAAAAAGCAAGCAGTAGATTTGTTTTTCTTTCTTTTGGTTTTGAATGCAATCAAAACAATCTTTTGATTTCAAGGTTAATATGAGTAGCTAAACCCTTGCAATGACGAACGGGTGAAGCAATTCAAGAGGCGCCTGGTTTTTCTTATTTTTTCTGCGTTTTATTTCGACAAAGGTTAGATTTATATTGCGTTTATTTTGTGCTTGATATCGATAGATAAAGCCTGTGATGTTTGTTTGACGATAGTTGAATGAATTCTAGATCACCGCAATAGTAATCAGTTTAATCAATTTGTCTAGAAACGAAAGTTATCAAATTGTTAACCTAGATAATAGATTCGAAAGAATTTATGCCTGACGTGCTTGAAGAATCAATCTTTGATAAAAGTTGATAAACAAATTATCTAAGATATTAGTAATTTGCGTTTAGTATAGGTAAATCTTGGCCTTAGTCGATTTGCATGCGTAGGAAATTAAGAGCCTTTGTGGTTTTCTTGAATTGTGGATCCTTGTTAAATCCCGCTTTTCTCCCCATTATTTGATAAACCTTAAATTATTAGTTTTGTGACACTTTAAGCCTAAACTTAAAAACGCATTAAACCTCACGTTCCTCGTGGGATCGACCCGGCATAACCGCTTTACTACAAGCTTTGCACTTGGAGCGACTAACCGGATTTTTATTACTTGTCTTTTTGTTTCGTTTACAAAAATCCACCACAACCATGCGAGGAGGTGGAGGAAGAGATGCCGAAGGAGATGGAGATGCGTCAGGAGTGAAGGATGGTGAATCTAGAGGAGATGAGCCGGAGCTGGATGGGGCCGGGGAAGGACTAGAGTGGGCCGGGCTGGAGGTGGTGGGAATAGGAGAAGTCGGCTCATATGATGGATTGATGGAGGGATCCGTGGGGTATGGTGGTGGTGGAGTGAGAGTAAGCGGTAAATGAGTGGTGAGGTTTTGATAAGTGAGAGGAGTGGAGGGTGTGGTGTAGGGAAAGGTGGACTCGTCGAAGACAACATGACGGGCAACGTAGATACGGCCGGAGGTAAGGTCTAGGCATTTGTAACCGTGATGAGAGGGACTGTAGCCCAGAAAGATGTAGGTTTTAGAACGGAAATCAGTCTTGTGAGAATTGTAGGGGCGAAGGTAAGGCCAACAGGCACAACCAAAGACTTTGAGGAACGAGTAGTCAGGTGGGCGATGATGAACCATTTCGTAAGGGGATTTATGGGAAAGAACGGGAGTCGGTAAACGATTGATAAGGTAGGTGGCGGTGACGAAAGCATCCTCCCAGTAAGGTAGGGGAAGAATGGATTGAGCAAGGATGGAAAGACCGACCTCAACGATTTGATGGTGACGCCGCTCGATGGCACCCATTTGTTCATGCGTGTGGGGACAAGATTGACGGTGGTGAATACCCAAGGTGTTGAGATTTTTGTGTAGGTGACGATATTCCCCTCCCCAATCAGTTTGCAGAGACTTAAGAGTCGTGTTAAATTGGCGTTCAACCATGGTTTTGAAAGTAAGAAATGTTTGTTCAACATCAGATTTTAAACGTAAAGGATAAAGCCATAGGAATTTCATGTAATCATCCAAGAAACTAACATAGTAACGATTGCCATAAATAGACGGTTCGGCACAAGGGCCCCAAACATCAGAGAAAATTAAATCCAACGGTGCAGAAGAAGTGAAAGACGATACAGGTAAAGTAGACCTATGACTTTTAGCTAATTGACACGCTTCACAAACAGACTCAAAAGCTTTATTGGAATAGAAATATTTTGTTGACGAAGGACACGACAAAGAACAGGATGTGAGTAGTGGCCTAGACGTTGGTGCCATCAAGTTGGAGATGAGTGAACAGTGATATGAGCTTGAGCAGGAAAATTGTTGAGGTGGTGGAAAAATGATAGAGGCCATTTTTCAGGAAACCTCTATGATGGATGCGGCCTGAGTAGTCCTTCACAAGAAAATACGAATCATGAAATTCAAAAAACACAGAATTATCAGAAGCAAATTTTTGAACAGACAGGAGATTATTAGTAAGGGAGGGTGCAACAAGAATATCAGTGAGAGTAAATGAACAAGAGGGGGAGGGAAGAATGGAAGAGCCATAGTGGGTGATAGGCAAACCTTAACCGTCACCAATATGAATTTGATCAGGACCATCATACTATTCAGCCTGTGAATTGAGGAATCGAGGATCATTAGCCATGTGATGAGTGGCTCCAGTGTCGGGAATCCAGCCGGGATAGGCGGCCGTGGAGGCTTGAGTATTAAAAGCAGCAGGTGGGCGGTGTGGAGGTGTATTAGGAGCAGGATGCCGGGGCTGAGGAGTGGATGGTTGGAAATTGGACTCAAAACGGTGCCAACATTCTTGCGCAGTGTGTCCCATTTTTAAACAAATTTGGCACTGAGGTACCTGCCCAGGCGGATAACGTGGTCCAGAAGAGGCACCACGGCCTCGATTGGAAAAGTTGCGACCTCGTCCCCGTGAATTGTGACTGCCACGACCACGGTTGGAATTAGAAGTGCCCGAGCTGTAGTTAGCAACAGGCTGATGAATCGGTGCTGCAAGAGGCGGGGATGAATCAGACTGGTGTTGAAGGATATGAGCTTCGGTCGTGAGAAGAAGAGCATAAACTTCATCAAGGGTAATCTGTGATCTAGTGGATAGCATAGTAACCATCGAATCATAATCTCTGCCCAATCCGGCTAGCAAATACGCAATAATATCATCCGAATTTAGTGGATGCCCAGCCATTGCGAGTTCATCAGTCAAACGTTTTATGGAAGTAAAATAGTCTGTTGTGGTTTTATTACCTTTTTGGCTGGAGGCTAATTGAGTCCTGAGATGAACGAGACGTGCACGACTTTGAGAGGAAAAACTTGTTTGTAATGCAGACCAAATTTCGGCCGACGTAGTGGCGTGATATACTTGTGCAAGAACATCATCGGATAATGAACTCGTGATCGTGCTTAAAATTAGATTATCCTGTTTTTGCCATAACTCAAATTCTGGATTTGGAGAGGACTTCCCGTCAGCAGCATTCAGCTTCGCCGGCGGAGGAAGGATTGTGCCATCAAGGTATCCTTATACTCCTTGACCACGTAAGTAGGGGACAATTTAAGCACGCCATAGATGGAAATTTGTGCGAGTAAGCTTGGTAATGTGGATGTTGGATGAGGGTGTGAAGGTGGGAATCGAGTGGTGATGAGGGGTGGCAGGTACGTACGGTGGTTGCATCGCTGGTGGCTGAAGAACGGGACTCGGACATGGTGCTGCGCAGGATATATATATATTTTTTGAACAGAGGAAAGAACGAGAGAGATAAAGGGGAAAGGAGAGGGGGAGAGAAGCTACTGCTTTTTTTTTTTTTTTTTTTTGAAGGTGGTGATGATTCTGAAAGGAGATGAGATGAAGAAGATACACTCTAGGGTTTGTGGTGGTTGTGTTTTTTTTTTTTTGTTTTAACGAGGGAGGAAAGAAATTGGGTGGAGGAGGGCTGAGTAGGGCATGACGGTGATGAAGGATCGATCAACGCTCTGATACCATATCAAATGTAAAGTTGTGATTTCATTGATTGAATTGTGATTACAATGGTTCTTTATATAAGAAGATACACAGCCCAGGTACTGAGAGTCAACATACAATAATACAAAACCCTAAGACAAATGCTACTTGTTGCCCAAGTCTTGTGAGTCGGCTAGGGTATGCTCAACATGATCGAATCACAATAACTTCGTCAACCTGAAATCTTGTGTATGATGGAAGGATTGTGAGGGAATGAAGAGGCGTTGGTTTCTGTGTCGGGTTCGTAGAAGGGGGTTGGTATTGTGGGTTTCAGATGGGTACAAGGGTGGTGTTGCAAGGTTGTCGTGTGGTTGGAACGGATTTTCGAAGGCAAGGAATGTTAAAGATCAATTCATGGCTCACCCGATGAAGAAAATGGAAGTTTTATAGGAGTGATTAATAGGTGATCGATCGGGTTGCTAAGCTTGAAGAATGATGACGTTGAAACTCTCAAAAGAAATTCATCAAACACCTTGTACACAAAAAAATGGTTACATTAGTTAGGATTCAGTTGGACAATTGTGTACTCTTATAGAAGCTATATAAAGCTCGATTCAACGTTGTAATACTAAAATTAAAAATTCATTATATGTTTTCCGGTTTGTAATTCTTGAGAATTCATTTTAGTTTCCTTTCCTACTCTTTTCTATATCTGAAATATATGAAGATGATCATGTTCGTGTTCTTCATGATTCTTCTACTTTAATTTGCAATTTATTTTCATATTTAACGTATCATAACAGTGAACATTAGATTTCACATAAACACGTCAATTACTTTGTTTTCTTGATTCACAAAAACAAGAAAAATTAGTACAAAAGTCAGAATATACAAAATGAAAGCTTTGTTTCGTTGATGGTTGTTGTGAAAGGCTAACTGAAGAGGACAAGAATTTGCCATCTTGGATGCAATGCAATGATCTTGTCACATTTTGGTTACTCAATTCATTGGTTCCCACTATGCATTTGAATGGACAACACAAAAAAATCCCAAGAGTTCATTTTGTGACAATCATACTCAATGCATAAGAATTATGTACGAGAAAATTGAGTTTATGATGATACTCTTTAAATAATAAGTCCGTTGTGAAATTGACTGAAGTTTGAGATCTTATAGTCAAACCATAATTAGTGCCCTAAAACACTTGGAGCGTGACAGCCTTATCCGGATTGTCGATGTTTCACATCTTAGTGGTTGCGCACATATATGAGATATGATCATGTAGGACTTAGATCAATTTAATATGATGATCTCGTAGTAATTCTGTAAATAATTGGATCACAAGATGAATATTATTGAATCTAGCTAAGAATCTAGTTAGCGTTCACTCATTTCTTTTTGTTTGAGAAGATTTGCAAGAAATAAAAGAATATGTTGAGGATTTTGAGGAACAAAAATAGACTGGATTGTTGTAGTTTATTTATGATTTTAGATTTAAGTAGTTTTCTTTAAAACTTCCAATTATGACATGCGTCTCGAGAATAGTGTTTTATCTTTAATTGTTTCATTGTAATTCACTTATTCACACCATTGATGATCAGTTTGTAGTTTCACTTACTTTATGTTTTAGTATACATCATTGATCTATTTCGGTTCTTCTTTAGTTTATTCAATTTTCTAGCATCATCGCAACGATATCTTTCACCGTCGAAATGGTGGTAGTGTGACCCAGTGAGTCTGTTTTCCTGAAATTTTCTCGTGTTTCAGTTTACTTCCACTTATTATAAAATTTTGATTTGATGTCAGACTGACATGAACTTTGGAATCTATTCTAAATTTCACATACCGAACGTTTCATTTTCGATTAAGGGCTAGCTTCCCCAATGGAATATTACAACTATGCTTCAAACAACTTTGTTTACAATAATTTGGTTTAACGATAACCATTAAGTATATACAAAAATATTACCTAATATGGATTTATCTCGTTGTAATTTTTAGTTTGAAAAGGAAAATCTCAATTATTGTTGAAGTGATTAATATGTTAATTTATCTATCTTCCTAACAACTTTTGGGAGAAATATAATTCAACATTATACCAAAAAAATCACGAGTTCAAATCTCTGCCAACATTGTCATCCTTAATATAATGTGCAAGTATTAGACTTGTGATAGGCGTACACTTGATCAGACGTGTTCAAGTGTTTATCAATATATTAATTATCTACCTTCAATAATTTAAGTTTTTGAAAGATGATGTAATTCAAAAACTGTAAAAGCCATTTAAACTATGCATGCCGAGTCTATGAGTCAATAGAGGATATCTGCTGAGCTGAATCTATGAGGAAGTTCTATCTGGTCAGCAAAGCAATGAGTTGTTGCTGAGTCTGGTGTTCAGCTGAAGATGGCAGCAGAGTTGCTAAACTGCTGAGCTAAGTTGGTTCTTAGCAAACTTAGGGAACACGTGTGTAATTGGGGCTACTTCTGAGGGTATTTTGGTCATTTTCTGATTTTGCTGTTATGACGGTTAGAGTTTGATTCTCGAGGCTTACAAATACAGTTGTAGTTGTAACATTTGTAAGAACTTCCGTGTGATTAATATCAAATCTTCATTTGTCTGTGAAGTAATCAACATATTATCGAAAACCACATTAAATCTGTGTTTTTCTTATTTCTGTACTTATATGTCTTGTTTCTGTACTTGTGTGATTTAAATATATTTTCTTTCCTCATGATCACCATCAATTCCTAAAAAATACACTAGGAAAAAATAAATTATTTTGAAAATAAGGCAAATATTGAATTAAATAGAGATAGCTTAAGAGAATGTCAGGCCTAGGCATTTGATTATTAGGCCTACGCATTTGTTTTATTACTTTCAAAGTTTTGGTCCAAAGTAGTTTTTGATAATGCAATTCTTTAAAATTGGAATTGTACTAAAATAGCTTTATACAAATAAAAATAAGGTGGATCGGCTGCAGCTTCCCAATTCCCCCCCTGTATATCTCCATCTCCCCACTACCACCAAAGGCCAAAAACCCCATCTACCCTCCCCCTCCCCCTCCCCTCCCCCCAAACCAGTCCTAACCACCCGGCCCACCGACGTTCCTACTCCGGATTACCTAATCCGGCCTCAAATTCCCGACATCTTCTTCATCTTCTTCCCTAAATCAGTGAATGTTTTTCTGCTGTTCGGATTATAGTGAGTGAATGACTCCCAGTTGTTATCTTCAGTATGGGTCCTTGTGATTTTTGTTTAATTTCTCGAAAAAATGTTGTGTCTATTGCCTAAAGCGGTGCATGTAACCTAATTGAAGACACTACTTCTAGTGTTCTTGTCTTGCCTTTTTCTGGTAATTTTATACTCTCTGTATATTGTCTTTTTTGATTTTCCTCTTGTTTTTTTTCTGTTTTTATTTGATCTAGGTTTCTTTTGATTTAAGAAAGATTCTTACTTTAATCATTTTATGCTGATTTTTTTTTTTTTCCTGTGATTTTGGTAGAGTTACCAGGGTCATCTTTGATGTTCAATCTAATGATTGGCTATGAAGATTGCATAAAGACCTAAATTATTGTGATTAATAAGTTAAGTAATTTGTGATAAATTTTCTTGGAATTGTAAATTGGAAACTGAAAAAAGTGAATTGGTAAGTGAGAAAATGGGATCTCAAGGTGGTGTTGGAAATAGAACCCAAGAACCAAAATCAAGTTCATTGAATGGACAAGGATCAATTTACAATCTTACCCTTGATGAGGTTCAGCAATATTTAGGTGATTTGGGTAAACCTTTAAGCAGTATGAATGTTGATGAGCTTCTTAAGACTGTTTGGTCTGCTGAGGGTGATTTCAGGACACAAAACTGTGAACTCCCTTCGACGTTGAATCGCCAGGGAAGCGTTACGGTTTCAAGGGATTTAAGTAAGAAGACAGTTGATGAGGTTTGGCAGCACATTCAGCAGGGACAGAAAAGGAAAAGAACCGAACGGGACGTTCCTCTTGGTGAAACTACATTGGAGGATTTCTTGGTTAAGGCAGGGGTAGTTGATGAACCGATTCAAAAGAAAACTTCTTCCGGGTTGGATTTGGCTATGGATTCTTCGGGATTCTCACAACAAGGTCTTCAATGGATGCAATATCAGATTCCGCTTCCTCATCAACAGCATAATGTCATCCCCGGTTTCGTTACGAGCCACCCTGCTCCGCAGCCTATCTCCTATGGTTCACACCCGATGCTCGAGGCTGCGTATTCTGATGCAGCTGCAATGGCTGTGTCACCGAACAATTTGTTGGGTACGCTGTCGGATACTCAGACACGTGCAAGAAAGAGGTCTCATTCAGGTGAAGTTGTGGAAAAGAACGTTGAAAGAAGGCATAAAAGGATGATCAAGAATCGGGAATCTGCAGCTCGTTCACGAGCTAGGAAACAGGTGACGTTTTTAGTTTTCCTGACTTTTAAAGTTTTATTGAATTTGTGGAAACTGATCATTATCGATGTTCGTTTTTTATTAACAGGCGTACACCAATGAGTTGGAGATCAAAGTTACGCGTTTGGAAGAGGAGAATGAAAAGCTTAAGCATCAAAATGTATGCTTTCTTCCTTCCTTTTATGATCTTGATGAAATACTATGCATTACGTAGACGTGATCTTGTTGATATAGAGATACGTATATATAGCTGTGATGCTATTGGCTCGTAAAGTTACGTGCTTGTTTGCTTGTTAAATACGAAAAGTAACAAAAATAGATGAATTCTGGCTATTGATGCTGCTTTGTACAGGAACCGACCGGTTTTTATGTACACATTATGTGGTTTATAACTCCGTACATTCTGTATTTCTTGTGTCAAATTCACCATCTTCCCGAGAATACGAGGACTTAGCATTAGCTCCTCTCCACGTATTCTCTATTTCACAGATTCAAACACCACAGTTCTTCATTTTACTGAATCTCTATCTGGGTACAAAAGCTGAAATCTGCACGTTCGCGTAATGCATTGCATTCAACACAGATTTTACATATTCTGCAATTTAAAGATGGACGCCTTTAGTGGGACCATAGTGTTTTTAGCGTTGCACCATGCCAAAAACAATCAACCGCTTTCTCAGCTCTAGAATCGACTTTCACTTGGTCGATTGTATCAATCTACTGGCGGGCGGAAAAGTCGATTCTTGTCTCTAGATTTGACCATAAAAAAGGGAAATTCTTCCCCAGTTACTCCATTTGTAGAGTAAGCACGTGTGGATGAATCTAGACCACACAGTTTCACATCAAATTAAAAGTGTGTGGTTCTCGAATTCATCCACACGTGTCTACCTCGCAAATGGAGTAACCGTGTAAGAATTACCCAATAAAACTGATCATCATTGTGCTGTCACAACGATGAATTTTGAGAGGTCTAGTGCATATGCGGTTTAGGTGTAGATAGCTTAAAATAAGGTAAATTTGTAAAGAAACTGATGCAAAGTGCTTTTATGTTCAGGAAATGGAAAAATTGCTGCCAGCCGTGCCACCACCCGAGCCGAAATATCAACTCCGTAGAACGAGTTCAGCGTCGTTTTGATATCGTGTTCAAGCATGGAAGACTTGTAGATCTTTATTGCTAATTGATAGATTTAGTGTTTGAACATGAATTATTTCGTCTTATTTTTATGTAAGTGAAAGAAATTTTGGCTAATGTATGGATTGTATCGGATATCGTGTCGTATTTAAATTGTTTTATACCGATGAAGTGAATTAAGTCGATCGATCCAAATTCCGTCTTGTGGCATTCGTCATTCTGGAAAATGAGGAGTAAAGTAAGCTTACTTTGTGTTTTACGTGTAAAAACGCATGATCATGGGTTTGAATAGCTGGGAAAACATAATATATTATCAAGCTCTCACAGGACCTCAATCTCGAATCCGACTTGTTCAAATGCGTTACCTAGAAACCCGATACCCGATAACTTCGGGTCAAATTTATTGCCATTTTTGCGTCACGATTATCCAATTCTAGCAATGGCAAAGACGCTCAATGACTTTGATCATACTCATGATCGTCTTCAAGAACTCGAAAACAAGGCAAGTTCTTGCCATTTTTGCGTCACGATTATCCAATACTAGCCATGGCCATAACGCTCATTGACTCCTCAATCATACTCATGATCGTCTACAAGGCCGAAAATGAAGATTGGAAAAAAAAAAAAAGAGTTGATCTTTAAATCCAAAAATCGACTTTTTAATAGTCAATTATCACATTCAATTGTTTTGAAAGTGGATTTTTAAATCAAAAATTGATTGGGTTTATTGTCAAAAAGGACAATTTAAATATAAAAATACGCTGAATGACGGTGAAATATTTTTAGGTAAAATGACATATCATTATTCCACGTGATAATAAACATTATATTTGCAAGTCGATTCATTCCAAAGAAACAATGGATTTGAGGTTATGAACAGTGAATTTGTCCTTATCACCCAATTTATATTTTCATTGTCCTGATTCCCATTTTCTTCCTTTTTTTTTTATCCTTTTAAACCACTCATCGAAATCGATTTTCAGGTTGATTCAGTGTGGTTCGTTGGGTGACAATAAAGATTTCTTTTCCTTTGCTTATGCTTTTGTGTTTTCTCTCGAGTAAAATCTAGAAAGTGAAGAATTAGTCTTCTACAATGACGTTTGTAATAATGTGGATCTATGAATAATTACATTTGACTTTCTAATACTACTTTCGTCCTAAAATTTAAATTATCTTACATTTTTAGATTTGTCTCACAATATAAATCATTCTATTAACAATTAAACATTTATTATTATCCTTTCTCTATCTTACCCCTAATTTATTATGGAAAATATGGGATAAGGACACAATATGGAATATTTTTAAATAACAGGACAACTACATATTTTTTATAGGGAGAAGGACAACTGCATAATTTTATAGCGAGAAGGAAAAGCAAGTTAATCCTTAAAATCGTTGAATCTCTCAGGTGAATCCCGAAATCAATGAATTTTGACGAGTGAATCCAGAAAATTAGTGAATTTCGACAATGAATTTTGAAAATTAGTGAATTTCGATAATGAATTTTGGCAAATGAATTTAAACATCGAATTTGAACACAAGTGAATTTCGACAAATGAATAAATAATTTTGTCCTTTATGCAAAAGTTTCAAAAAACTGTCATTCTACTCAATTGATGAAATATTTTTGTCATTCTCCATCGTTCCCCCAATTTATTATCAATCCAACCGGTTTTCATTACTTAACAACTATTAGATTAATAATAGTGAAGAGACATTTTAGACATTAACTTTCAAATTTATGACATTCAACCACTTTCTTAATTTGTGTGAAACTTCTAGGATGACTTATATTATAGGACGGAGGTACTCCTTCCGTTTTTTTATCTGTCACATTTCAAAATTTGTTCTGTTTTTGTTTATCTGTCATTTTATATTTTCAATGCATCATTTATTATTTTCTTCCTCCTTTACCAATACATTATTTACATCTCCAATAAAAAAAAATACATTCCAATACTAAAAACTTCTTTTACCAACAAAATATTTACATCTCCAATAAAAAAATACCTTTTCAATACTATATTTTAGACATATTAATTATTTTTTAATCTGTGTGATTCTTCTCTTTATGACAAATAAAAAGACCCGTAGGGAGTAATAATTTTGATCTATTAGTTTGATTTGGCTTTATTTCTATTATTTTTCTTTGGGGTTGAGAAATTATGGGGACAGAGGTTTTAAACTTAAATGGTTGAGAATGACAAGCATTACACGTATTCATTACATTTTATGCATGTGTTCATTACGTATATTCTTACATAATGTCTTCTCAACCATTTTAAACTAAAACACGCCCTTTACAACCTTTAACTTTTTTTTTTTTTTTTTTTTTTTTGTGTGGCTTTTCTGATTGTTGGAGCTCTCAGCTCGGACCGTCTTGAGTTTTTATAAATCATAGGCCAAATAATGCAAACGAAGCCTTGCGAAATAAACTAACAAGATATGTCATATGTTTAAACCTATGATGCACCGACGACACTTCAATACGGTGACGCGCAGGCCAGATCCGACACGCGGCGCCGACAAGACACGCGCGTCTGACACGCGCCGACACGATCGGTTGATTTAAAATAATGTTAAATTAAATTTTAAAACCGACACGCCAAGCGACACGCCGTCTTACACGTCGAGAACACGTCAAGGACACGGAGCGACACGGAAGGACACGCCCGGACACGGGGACACGTTCCGACACGGCTATTTATATTTTTTGTATTATATATATATATATATATATATATATATATATATATATATATATATATATATATATATATATATATATATATATATATATACTACGTGTCCCTCGGCGCGTGTCGTGGTCCTATATTTTTTTCTTTGCCGCTGTCGTGTGTCTGTGTCGTGTTGTGCGCCGTGTCCGTGTCGGTGTCCGTGCAACATAGGTTTAAACCATACCACTCTTTCCTATTTAACTGCCGTAGTTATCAAAATAAAAATTCCTTTTTATTTGTCGTAGTTACATATCCAAAGCACTATTTATTGTGTTTTTCTAAATCCACCCTTAGATATTACAAGGCGAAAGAGTGAAAACAACATTGTATTATTTATATTCAAGGAGTGCTATTTTTATTTTGCTATTAAAGTCAAAATATTAACTTCTCTTCGTAATAACATGTGTGGGTGTTCATCAAATGCGACGATTAAAAACGAACGGAGGGAGTAATAAACTTATTGGACCAAAAAAAATCAAAAAATCAAAAAACCGGACTTCCATTTGGATCAATTTCCGAAGATCCTAAATAATGGTTTTGTTTACTTTTACGCCATGACGGACTGTTCTCAAAGAAATACTTTTGAGTAGTGATAATGCCACAATAAAATAGCCACAACAAATTGTACAATACACTATTAGATCATAGATTATGATGTGGGGTATATTGATTCAATTGGGTCCCATAAAAATCAATGGTAGCAAAGAGTGTTGTGGCACTTGTGTAAATTTTGTTGTGACACAAATATTTCTCAATAACTTAGCCGGGTAATTAGATATTTTTGATTTAAATAAAGACAAGTGAAATATAATAATGTATGTTATCCGATAGACTCCAAGTGGAAGACACTATCACGATAGTCGTTTTCACTTTGTTACTAAAATTTAAAGATTCTTCCCCCTCCGAATAAAACGTGGAATTTTTTTTAATTTTTTTTAATTGACTCGACTGAGTCTAAAATGAAAGATTGGTTGTCGTGACGAGTAAGAGCCAGTAAAATTAGGGGTGTACACAGTGGCGGATCCAGGATTAAATATTAGGATGGTTTTGATTTTCAATTTAAATGAAAATACAACTCCGTATAACAAAAAAATCTAATGCAAAATGTGGAAATATTACTCCAGCAGGGTGCAGCCTCAACAGGGTCTCAAAGAGGGTGCTTTACGCCTCTCTATTGAAGAATATGTTCACAGATCTCTATTTCGTGTATTATATTATTAAGACACTTTATTTATTTGTAAAAGACATATTAATTGTGATACATATAAACAATTAATATGTCAAACTCTAGTTACTTTTACGCCATGTATATACTTTTACTTTTACTTTTTGCATGCTTGCACGCCACACATCTACATACTCAAGTGGCCGCCTAGCTTATTAATCTCTCTCTCTCAATTGTATCTATTTATACACCTCTCATATCAATGAATAAACTAAGTTGAAGTTTACTTTTGTGTGTATCACATTCTCAAACTCTCTTCATGGTATCGGAGCCTCATCGAGTTCTAATTTTCCATTTGCAAAACTCAAGATCGCTTTTATCAAGAATGTCTTCATCTCAAGCATCCTACTCATTAAGTAAATCTCAACAGACTGAGGTTACTGACTCCACTCCATATACAAATCACAGACTTGATTACAACAATAACATTGGGTCGTCAAGATCTATGAAAAAGTATAACTCAGGACAAAGCAAGATGGAAGACTTGTCTGAGTCCAAACACTCTCAGCAGACTGGAATCACTGGTGATAGTGTGGATTCTCAGTTAGCTCTCTTCAAAGAGTTTCTCAAATGGCAGAAGACTGATAACTCTCTCACAGGCATTGCCACTCATACCAAGACATGTATATCTTATTCCCAACTCAATAATGGCACCTGGATAGTTGATTCGGGGCCTCATCTCATATGACAGAAATAAAGACTGTTATATAACCTCAAACCAATCGCCAGCACTCATAAAATTAAAACTGCTGATGGATCTCTTTCATGTGCTCAAGGTTTTGGAATTGTTAAACTTACTGATAAAATCTATCTGAATGATGTCCTGTTTGTTCCAAAGCTAGACTGTAATCTTATATCACCAAAAGAAACTCACTAAGGACCTAAATTGGATAGTCACTTTTAAAGACAATCAGTGTATTTTCCAAGATACTTATTCACAAGAAGTAATGGAGAGAGCCAATGCCTGCTCAGGACTGTTTATTGTCCACCCTGAAGACAAGCATGTAAGATCAAGATCGACCGCCTCGCTAGATCTGCTCCCAAACTTTAGACAACATCATGTTATGGCATTATAGATTAGGACATCCAAGTTTTAGTTATTTAAAGACTTTAACTCTGAATTATTTAAAGGATGCAATCTTAATGACCTTCAATGTGATATTTGTCAATTTGCCAAACTCACCAAATCTGTGTATGCTAAATTACCTCACTTGCCCTCCTCACCTTTCACCTTAATTCACAAAGTGATGTATGGGGACCCTCAAGAGTGAAAAGTATAACAGAAAAAGGTGGTTTGTTACCTTCATAGATGACCACTCTGGAACCACTTGGTTATTTTTAATGAAGGATAAATCAAGTTGGATCCATCTTTCAAGAGTTTTACAACATGGTTTCTACTCAATTTGACACTAAGATTAAAATTTTTGAAGACTGACAATGCTCTTGAATATTATGAGTCCAATCTCATGTAATTTCTTGGTGAATAAGTGGAATTGTTCATATCAAGAGTAGTTGTGTTGAGACACCCTCAAAAATGGGAGTTCTTGAGAGAAAGAACAGCATCTACTAGAAATGGCCAGTCTATCATGTTTACCTCAAATGTTCCCAAATATATGTGGGGTGAAGCTATTCTGACCGCCACATACTTAATCAACAGACTTCCCAAGAGAGTGTTAGGTTTCAAAACTCCTATCCAAACCTCGTGACCACACACTCCTCGCCTCATCTTATTGCCCAACCGCCTCCAAAAATCTTTGGGTGCATTTGTGTTTGTTTATATCCATGCCCAACACAGAAGCAAACTTGATCCCAAAGCTCACAAGTGCATTTTCCTGTGGTATGCCAAAGACAGAAAAAGGGTACAAGTGTTATTCACTCATCAAAAGAAATTTTACAATTCTATGGATGTAAAATTCTTTGAAAGGACTCCTACTACAAACAGTTTTTCCATCGAGACATCCACAGATGGAAACCTCATTGAAATAGAAGCTTTTCCTTCTTCTCTTGATCCAACTCTTCCTCGCGAGAATCCTCGAGAACCATCAATGACCTACTCCTCGGCAGACTCATAACCTTCAAAGATCCAGGATACTACATTCATCGACAATCAACGGTTTTCAATCGACCCGAGTCTCATCGATACTCATCACCCACCGAGCCTCAAAGAACTCCATCGAACCAGAGCTGGCCTGAATCGTAACCTCAAAGAACCTCCCGAACAAGAGTCTCATCGACCCAGAGCCTGGCCGATCCCGAGCTCATCGACACTCGGCAATCTACTGAGATCCTCGACATCACTGACGACATTGATGATAGGCCTATTGCTCTTAGGAAGGAAAGAGATCATGCAATCGATCATTCTATTCATTCTTATTTATCTTATGATAAGTTATCTCCCGCTTTGCCATGTTTTCACAGGACTGGACTCACTCTATTCCTAAAAATATTCGTGAGGCCCTTCAAAATGATAAATGGAAGGTTTGTTAAAACAGAGATGACAAAGACTTACGGACAATCATACTTGGGATTTGACACCTCTCCCACAGGGCAAGAAGACAGTCAGTTGTAGATGGTTATTCACTATAAAATACAATGCCGATGGCACTATTGACAAGTACAAAGCCGATTGGTAGCTGTGGGATTCACTCAAACTTATGGCATTGACTATAAGGAAACTTTTGCACCAAGTGGCAAAACTCAACACCGCTGTGGTTCTCGATCTCTCTACCATGTCCAACTTGGTGGCCTCTTCACCAATTGGACATAAAAATGCCTTTCTAAATGGGGACCTCACTTGAGGAAGTTTATATGAATGTACCTCCCTGGTTTTATCAATCCTCATACTCAAGGCAAGGTGTGCAAACCGAGGAAATCTCTATATGGCCTCAAGCAATCACCAAGGGCATGGTTTGGAAAATTAACAACTGTGGTCAAGGCTCTGGATATCACCAATGCAATTCGATCACACTATGTTCATCAAGACAACCAACCGTAAGAGGTCTATTATTATTGTCTCATGTGGATGATATCATCCTCACCTGGAGATGACTCTACCGAGATCCAACATTTGAAGACTCTGCTTGGCAAAGGTGTTTCAAGTGAAGGACTTGGGTTTTCTCAAATATTTTCTTGGCATGGAAGTAGCAAGAAGAAACAAAGAAGGCATTTGCCTCCCAAAGGAAATATGTACTGGATCTCTTTGAAGAAAGCGGCATGTTTGGGTGCAAACTCGCTATATCCCCTGCAGAAGTCGTCGGGCCATACCCGCTACATGGTGACACTCTTTGTCAGGAAAGAACAATATCAAAGGCTTGTAGGAAACTCATCTACCTCTCCCATACAAGACACGATATTGCATATGGTGTCATCCGTTAGTCGGTTCATGCACCGCCTCACCTTGAGCAACATTGGGATGTTGTGAATAGGATATCGAGGTATTTAAAGTCCACTCCTGGCCAAGGGTTACACTTCACCAAGTCTACCGATAGATCCATCGGGCGTCTACATCGATGTCGATTTTGGATGCCACATAGATAGAAAGGTCGACCCACAAAAGCCATGCTCATATGTATGGGGCAATCTTGTTACTGGAGGAGCAAGAAACAACCCTACGATGTCTAGAAGCGATCTTTGGTCGAACTCAGGGCACTTGTCTTAGGCATTTGTGAAGCTCTTTGGCTCAAAAGAGTACTTATCGAACTTCAAGTGACCTCTTCAAAGAACCTATCACACTCTCATTGTGATAATAACTCAAAGACTATGCATGGCAGAGGATCCATCCATCATGACAAAACAAAACATGTGGACATTGTGACATTTTTGAAGGAGAAGATTGATGCCAAGATTATTCAACTCCAAGATGTTCCATCACAGATCGAATCGTCGATATCCTTACCAAGGCTATTCCACCTCTTATGTTCAAAAGAGACTAAGTAGCAAACTTGGTTGCATTAATATATACTGACCTGGGTTTGAGGGTGTGGAAATATTACTCAGCGAGGTGCGGCCTCAATGAGGTGGTCTCAAACAGGTGCTCTTATGCCTCTATTTGAGTAACATGTTCAAACAGATCTATTTCGTGTATTATATTATTAGTACACTTTATTTATTTGTAAAAGACATATTAATTGTGATACATATAAACAATTAATATGTCAAACTCTAGTTTACTTTATGTCATAGACATAGCTTTTACTTTTACTTTTTGCATGCTCACGCCCACATCTACATACTCAAGTGGCACTTGCCAGCCTGCTTAATTAGCTAATCTCTCTCTCAATTGTATCTATTTATACACCTCTCATATCAATGAATAAACTAAGTTGAAGTTTACTTTTGTGTGTATCACATTCTCAAACTCTCTTCACAAAATAATTTCATTCATCGTACATCAAGTTACGAACATATAATATAGTAAAGTGTTGTCCTTCTAAATATAATAAGTGTAGCTAAAGTTTTTTATGTGGTTTTTAACTTTTATAATTAGATTTTGATGGTATAAGAAAAAAAAAAAAAATTGCAAAAGCGTTTCGAATGTGCACCCGGTTTTGTAGTGTTTAATTAATATAATTAGGATTTACTTGTAAGAAAAAAATGAAGATTTAATTTAAAAGATCTATGGTAAAAGGGAAAAAAAAAGAAGAGGATTATATTTAGATTGTGTATGGTATGAAACACGTACTATAAGCATGTTCAATGGTGTAAGGTAGAAATTTTTTTTTTTTTTTTACACAACACGCTCTTCAACCCACGACCTATAGATAAAAAATGTTAAAGAAGAACAATTAATACCACTAGACTGATGAAGCATTTATTTGAAACTAAGAAGTCTTAAGTACATATACTAAAAGAACAACTAATACAATTACACAAAATAATTTTTTTGTTTTTTTTTTTCAAATTTTGGGGTGGTCTTGAGACCACCCCACCTCCTTAGTGGGTCCGCCCATGGGTGTACATAGTCCAGTCCGGTCGGTTTTTTACGATTTCGAATCGAATGTTATTACGGTTTTGATATTTTCGAATCGAATGAATTGGTCATTTTTCGAATTGGGTGAACCAATACAATCCGGTTCGATTCGATTCGTTTTTAGATTGTATTTTATTTACCATAAAATTTTGATTTTTTCTTCTAAAATGAGACAAACACCATTATTGGCACCATAAGCGGCGGGTGGTCGTTGTAACGACAATTTTAAAGGTTGCTTTCACCTTTCACGATCAAATGATGAAGAATATTAGAAGAAGCAAGAACGGCCGGTGAGCTCAAACGGCGGTTATTGGCTGTTGGGAAGCATTTTAGGTTTAGGTTTAGCCTTTTAGGTTTAGGTAGAAACGGCAGAAGTATAAGGTTTAGAAATTTAGGGTTGTGTGTGGGGGGTTTTATAGAGAATTTAATGAACAAATTAAATTTTATATATATATAAAATTAAAATGAAGTATAACCGGTTCGGTTCGGTCATACCGGTTTTATGGATAAAACCGAAATCGAATTGGATTTCCGGTTCGGTTTTTCTTCAATGAAAAAACCGATTGAAAACCACGGTTCATCATTTTCCGGTCCGGTTTAATCCGGTTCGATCGATACCCAGCTTTTCCAATTTCACAGACACCCCTAAGTAAAACGTGTCTGACCAAATAGCTTGATTTATGTGGTAAGTGATTTAAAAATGTCTAGTGAGGTAACATGTTCGATTCTGCTCTGAGGCGTCATGTTGAAAAAGCTTCTGGTCAGACTTTACCCCTGAGTAAGAGTTAAACTAATAAGACACAACTCGAACCGAACTCCAGATTAATCGAGTCATTTATACCAGAAGGTTTTAAAATAAAAAAAACCGTGGATGTTCATCTTCCCTTGGTTATTTCCTTTGATGAGTTGATAAAACATTAAATTTGTTCGAGGTGTCTAACAACATAGACCCAAAGGTGCCCTGTGCACTTTTATCATCATTGATAATGGTACGACTAATTACTTAGAGCACTTGTGGTAGATACCGTAAATCATTTAAAAACTCTACTTTAAAGATTTCAACAAAAAAATAACACTGCAGCAGACACTTAGTAATTCACTTTAAAATACAGATTCTGTAAAATTTCATTCACAAAGAAACTTTAAACTAGAAAAACGTGTAATTAAAACTTTAAAATAAAGAGAATCTGCCATAGGCAACTGAATCTCAAAATCTTTTCATTTAGCAAGGGAAAGAAGAAAAAAAAAACAAGCCATAGGCAACTGAATCTCATTCACATAATAAAGAAAACATATGCTCCATTTTGAAGTACATGGTAGACATCAAAGTGCATAGGTTTCTTTCCTCAAGAGTCAGAAACAGGTGAGAGATAACATAATAAGATGCCATTTTTTCATTGTTAAAAAAACATCAAACAAAATGCCTAAAGGCATTATATTCTCAGGCTTTTCAGACAGCATTGATGCTCATGTTAGCCAGGTGGCCAGTTCATTTGACGTCCACCGAGAAGGTGAAGGTGAAGATGATACACAGATTGGCCTGTCCAAACATTTTTTCCAGTTCAAGAAAATAGCAGAAAATCTGCATATTTTGCAAGAAATTTGTGAATAATAATTGAAATTAAGAAAAAGGGATATACTCACATCCATTGGGTCCATCATTGATCACAAGTCTAAAGCCTTCATCAAGACCTTCTTGTTTAGCAACAAGCTTTGCGGCATACATAAGACGTCCCAGAACCTCACAGTGCCTCTCTTCAGCCTGTAACAACACGGGTACAGATGCATGGGTATGGATACATGGATACAGGATACACGGGTACAAAATATTTGAAAAATATAGTATAGGATACAAGTAATGAGGGCATATGCGTGAACATTAAAGATATAGGGACCAAATTGTACCTAATAAAACTACAAGAACACCCTCAAAAAAAAAAAAAAAAAAAAAAAAAAAAAAAAAAAACTACAAGAACCAGAAAATAAAGATTAAAGCACGAAATAAGCGGTTTTCTTCATTTTTGGTAGTTTTTTTCATCGTTTTGGACAGCTTTTCATTCGTTATCTAGCGATTTTTACTTAATCTTCAACAGGATTCGTCATTTCACATATCCCAGTTATAGATACGCGTATCAAAATCCTGTCATTAAATTTTGTTAGACACCTCCAACACTTGCTTACATGTAGTGATTTATGTAACTCTCCCAAATTGTAAATTACGTCTTATTTGTACAAATTATGTGCCTGTGTATTCATAGTGCGTGAGAGAAAACATAGCACTTAACGTAGAAAATTATATCACACTAAATGACCAGAGGGTAGGAAGCACCTACTGCAAAAGACCATTTATGAGGCCTAATGCATATATATAAAGACTGTATATATCATACATAAGGCTTCACTTATATCTATATCTCAAAAGCCCTGTTCCATTGACAAAATATCCACCGACTCCAAGCACTCGACACAACAACGGAGACTAAATATCTGTCGAAAGGAACATTACTGAAGATGTCGGAAATCCTGTAAGCAATATGATTATACGGAATTATATCTTACTGAATAGCTTCATACGGAACTACACATCACAACAACTTACTTGCAGGTTTACTCTTTCAAACTTGCACATCTCTCAGTTCTAACCAAAACCAAACCCGACTTACATCTTCTCTCAGTGAAAGAAAGAAGACCGTAACACTTGAAATTTTGTTGTCAATTTAACATATCGAAAAACTCAAGAGAAATCAAGAAAAGACGTTACCTTTGAGAGTCCAGTTAAACCATCACGAACTTTAGGAATAAGTAGGATGTGTGTTGGTGCTTGAGGACTGATGTCTCTAAAAGCCAAAACCTACCAATTTACCGGTTTTCAACATTACCAAACACATAAGAAAGACCATAATAGAACACGATTTCAAACGATAAAAAAGCATTGCTGAAACTGAAAACTAAAGAAAAGATCAAATTCAACCCCAATACACATTTTGAAAAGCCGAAAAAAGTAGAGAAACTCTCTCTTTGCTATTTGGTCAGAAAAAAGTTCTTATTCGAGACCCCGGATGCACCCAACAAATTAATTGAATCATATGTACAGGGAGGCAGAACAAAAATGTGGTTTTATACCAATGCCAATCATCAAACCAGTGCATTGAGGACTACCATCTTTCCTTTCATTAGCTAAAATAGCATAGTTTTCCACAGATAGACCATCTTATTAGTCATTCCACAAATAAATAAATAAATAAAACAGTCATTTTTGTGAGGATAGGATTCTTTTGATTTTCTTCGAAATTGAATAATAAAAAGAAGAAAATCAAAAGTTCCAGATCATTCAAGTTTTTTGGAGCAAATATGAAAACACAAAATTAGAACAAATTGAGACCAAATTAAGAAAAAAAAATGAACCTGTTCATCCTCGTAGACGATGTTAGCAGGTATTTCCTTATTGATAATTTTATCAAATCTGCAAACGATAATGCAATTAAAAAAGGTAAAAACAGAAACTAAAGGATAATTAAACGGTTTTTTTTTAGCATTTTTACTAATGAACATACATACATGGTGGGAGAATCGGCGGGCAGAGAAGCGGCCGAAAGGGCAGCTTCTTTCTCGGAAGCCATACAAGACGACTTAAAAGCAGCAGGTGAAATGTGTGAGGAAAGGAATTGAAGGCTGCTATTATTACTACTGTTTAAGGCAAATAAAGGAAGAAAGGGCAGGCGAAGGAGACTCCTGTTAGGTAAGGCAAGCATTTTTCTCTCTCTGTGTTTTTGGTTTGGCCCAAACTTGTGATATTCATTTTATTATCCCGAGCGGTTTTTATCGGTATCATGGAATTGCTTTCTATAACTCATTTTTACGTTTTCTTTACATGACACTTCAAAATTACTTCTTTACAACAAATTTAGGAGCGCCCGTTGTTCAACCACGTTGGTATGAATGTCACTGTCATTAACGTTCCTTATATAAAAAAAATGCCATTGTTACTCACGTTTCTCACCATTGCCTCTGTTCTGTAACAAAAAAAAAACACCACTGCCACTGACATTTTGTAGTAAAATTGACGTCATTAGCAGTGACGTTCCTTTTCACGAATAATAATCGTGGTTTTCGAAGTAAGCTTTTGAGTGTGCGGAACGCTCATGGTCCCGGAATTTTTTTTGTGGTGCCAATAGAACTACCCTGACATGGGTATGACATGTCTTCATACATGTGACATACTTTAAACCTGATCGAGTATTCTTCTATAATGGGCCGACATGGGTCTAGCTCAAACTAGTTTTTATGCATAAGATGCAGTGCATGTCGCCTATATCAGTATACTATCGACATGGGGCAAGTTATCGTTCTCTGTATTTATGGTCAACTCGACAAAGGAACAATATGAATGATATAGGTTAAACCAGTTGTGGCCTGCAATTATAGTAATTAAATGTACTTAATTTTAATATTCATTGTGGAAAAGTGATTGTGGAATGAAATTTGGTATCATTATGAAAATAGTTCGAAGGAATATTTTTTAGGCTAAAGTAGATAATTGGCATTTTAAGTATAATACTACATTGAGGGAAAACTTAATGAAATATATATATATATATATATATATATATATATATATATATATTGTGGTGACTATGAAATCGTAGAAATCATTTAGACTTGAATCTTACTTCACACCAATAAAACAAACTGAATATTTGAGATACAATCATTAAGATGTAAGACGGGAAGGCAAATACATGATGCAACCATCGGATCTGTCGGGATATTGTTTAATAAGTCAAATAATTATCTTATTTTATTTTATTTTAAATATTTTAGTATTTATCCCTAAGCTAGTCAAACCTATATATATTGTAATCTTTCAATCAATGAAATACGATTATTCTAAATCATGATATGGTATCAGAGCATTTTATTTTTATCAAAAAAAAAATATAGCCGCCTCTTTTCCGTTTTACTTTTCCGGTCACCTTCTCCGGCATTGTACTGCCATCGCAATTGCTGTCCCTCTTCCCCCTCTTCCACATATCACTGTCCAACATCTGCCCCAAACTGGAAAAAAAAATCCCAGCATCAGCCCAACTTTCTTTTCCTTTAGCTTGTACGTCTTAGAAACACAACAAAAATCCCAGCCATTTTTTTTTTCTTTCTTTCTTCTTGCATTTTTTATTCAACAAAAAATAAAAATAAAAAACTAAGTAGCTTGACTCAAGTAATAAATGACTTGAAAATGTATAAGGAGGTCACCGATTCGATTCTCCTCTCGGCGCCAATGTTGAAAAAGTTCTTGATGGCCTTTATCTCGAAAGAAAGTCGATTCTATGGCGTGGCCTGGGACCAACTCCGAATTAATCGATTAGTGGGTTCCTCGATCATGGATGCTATTTTTAACCAAAAAAATAAAATAAAAATAAAAAATGAAACTGTTAGATACAATTTGCCGGTATTAGGTTTGACTGTTCAACCTTCTTTTGTCTCTGTATCATACTTACGAAATTGACCCTTAATTGTTCAAGTTGAATTTTGGTACCCAGCCCAAGTCTCTTCTGTTGTCCATTTAAAAAAAAAAACTTTTACCGGCCTTGGAACGAGTACACCTTTCTTTTTCTTGAAAAAAAAAAAATATAAATAGATCAATAAATAGAAGAACAATATCTTTAGGTGGGTTTTAAAGGTATCCCCGTTTTTATCTCAGACATTCTTTTTTTGATTATTTTTTCGGATGAAAAAAACGTTAGTCACACTGATATTCCTTGTTGAACACCAACATCAGTGACACTGACGTTTGTGTGCCACAAGAAACACCAGTGGAAAGTCGTGGGCTGACGTTTTTAAGTTTTAACACTTTTTATATAGGGGAAGAGGAACATAGTTTCCCCAGGATTTTTAATATCTAATCAAATGTCACTATTACATCAGCAAGGTATTTATACTACTACTTGGTAGAAAAAAAAAATCTATTTACTATTACAACAATTATAATATACACTCATAAGGTATGACATTATATACCTGGACCGCCAAAAAATATAGTATGAAATTACACACGAAAGAATAAAAATTACGCGTGTGTGTCGGTAGTTTTTATTTGGAGCCACTACGAATCATTTACGACTAAGGGTAATGATGGAGTTACTCCCTCAAATATACACTATGTTTACATCCAATATATGGTGTAAAAATATATCATTCCCCTTACAACTAAATCCTTCTATTTTTCCAACTGTACTTTAAATGCAATTTAATTGTGAAGAAATGTTTGTGCTGCAACAAAATATACACAACTAATGACACAACAAACTTTCAAGCCATTGATTTTTTTGAGACTCATATAATTTAATAGGTCGCAAATCATAATCAATCGTGTCAAAATGTGTTATGGACAATTTTACGACCATTTTGGTGTGTACTTTTTAATTGTGTAGACCAACATGCTGGGGCCTTATTCCACATAGCCAGTAGACTACTGCAACTGGTCTTTAAATAAAGAGAAACGTGTAATGATAAGGAAAAAAAGTTTCCAAGCCACTTAGTATCTGGCTCCTCTTAGCCAATTGTCATAAGAACTACCCACTAAATTTTTGTGCAGACCTCTCAAAAAGAAAAAGGAAAAAAAATTGTGCAGACTTGTCAACGCGAGCAAAAATGGCAGAGAGATGGACCGTTGGTACCACGTATCTAATCTATAAATTAAATAAATAAACCCTACGTTTATAAAATTTCTAATCTTTAATGAACCGCCGCCGCTGCATGGTATATAATTTTCTGATCCAGATCTTCAATAAAAGCCCTTCTAGCCGAGTTGGTTGAAGCTCCTTCTTCATTCATCACTACCCAAGTTCAAGTCGCCGCTTTTGCAGCATCCGATCGCCCTTTTTTTTTTTTTTGTGTTTTCGTTTTCTTTTTCGTTCGTCGGTTTCTTTTTTTTTTTGAATAGGAAAAAAAAAATTCGAACATGGGAAATTTTTTTTCAGAATTTGATCCGACCAAGGGGATTCAAACTCGGGTCTGCGGTATACTAAAATTGCTCCTTCACCACCACGCCATTGCCTGCTTTGGTAATGTTCTTCGAAAATTATTTATATACCATACTGCCGCCGATTTGAAATTAATTATAGATACTAGGAAATTAAATTACAACGAATAAATTACATAATTTCCTACACCTAGAAAAATTTGGGTTTACAATAGATCTAACGTGAACAAGATCAACCCCAAACCATGCAAATCAACCAAATCATTCAACCACGCATATATAAAATAAACATATGAAAGATGCAATATTTATTCATTTCAACTCCTTATTAATTAATTATGCAATCAAGATCGCAAAATCGCTTTAACCTGGCTCCGATACCACAAGCTGGATATACAGAAACCCGAATCCGGATCCGATCCATAATTGGATCGTCAGATCTGATTCACAGCACCGATCGAGACACTCGATCATGCACATCGGAAGCTACGAATAAATTCGCATGCGATTTTACCACGATATGATTCACATAAATAATTAATACAACAGAAGGTTGAAGATTTACCTTATTTAAGAGGAATAGTAAATCGACAGATGGAGAAGCCGCAGTCTTCCGGATTGTATCTCCTAGCGAAGACTAGTGGACGTCGATCATCGCCGCAGAACCTCCTCGAATATGCACATAGGTTTTTCTTCTCTTAACGACTAAGGCAAGAAACTAATTTTTCTTCCTTTACTTGTGAATGTGGCGCAATTTGTTAGTGTGTATTGTGTTATTAGGAACTCTCTTTATAGAGCAAAATAACTAGTCAAGAGAGAGTTATCATTTTCACACCACAATTACCTATTTCCACAAGGAAAAGATATTTGCCATAAAAATAAAAGATAATTCCCAAAAAATCAATCTCTTAATTTATCTATTAATTATTTAACAAATTAATAATTAATTACACATGTGACTTATCACATTTGGGGCGCCACTTTTGTCAATAAATTAATAGAAAATGTCTTTTCTATTTCACATATTATTTACCAAATAAATAATATTCCATATTCATTAAATAGACAAACTATTTAATTTATTCTCTAGTTTCTATAAAACAAGAAAAACACTCGTGTTAGAGAGCCAACCCTAGGGGCCACGTACTCATAATCAATAATTACAATAAATTAAATAAAATATTCATCGAACACAATATTTCTATTTAATTCATTAATTCGTAATTACGCCACCATAAATCCAAAATCGAACTCTATCGATTATAGATATAACTTATTTTCAAAACGTCGAGTCAAGTCGATATGTGTCCATTGATATAATCATTAATACAGACTAACCCTCCATAGACTATCCGTAATGAAGCGGGAATATTTCCGTAAACCTTCTTCAATACATCTTATCCTTATTTACCATTAACCCACTTGTGATCAATTAGTTCATAACCAATACGAACTCCCGGGATCGATCAGTTTTAAGGATTAACAAATAAGGGGATTGTCTTTCTACTTCCCGTAGGAAGGAATGGATTCCATATCTGTGAGACACACACTCTCACTCATTCCGAATAGTGCTAACGTGAAAGTGATTCGGACCGCGCCTCTTAGCGATCCTTAACGAACACATCAAACCCTATCTTGAAACAAGTAGGAGTCTGTAATCACTTCAGGATTAAGGTTAATCCATATATGATCATCTTGATATTTAATAAGATTTCTCAATCACAGGATTATATGAGAAATTCAGATTAAATCGGTCCAGTCCTAAATGACTACATCATATATAAATACCCCACTTAGATAACCAATATCGACGGTCCGGATAAGACGGTCACACCATAAAGTGTTCTGGGCGCATTAATGGTGGTTTAATCAATAGACCTCATACTTTGATTAAGTTTACCACGGACTAACATTTTAAGTGTATCATCATAAACTTAATCCTCGCGTGCGACACACACTAAGTTATATGACTACATATGATACGACTTAGGGTTTTCAGTAGTGTATTACTTACAAAGCACGAAGCAAGTAAAAGATGAGAATAAATCATCATTTATTACAATTACATAAATTGTCTTTGGCGCGCTACTTCCAACAATTCCCACTTGCCCGTGATAGACAAGCAACAATTGTCTTCGGGCACACTATATCTAATAGCTTGTTTTCTTAGTTGATGGTTTTAAAGAGACAATCAACACATAAAACGCATATGTCATGAACTATTTTCCTTGCCTAGTGTTTTTTCCACTCGGTTTTTCTAAGAAAGTTAATAGTACACATAACATATATGTTATGCAACTTAGATTGAGCAATCAAATCATTCTATATTCATTGTGTAATGGACATCCGATTGAGAGTTTTATGAAACAATATTTGTGGATGTCCATGAGTTGAACACATTTACTTAATATGCATTATGTATTCATAAGTTACGAAAATAGAGAGTCACTTTCATTCAATGATATTAATGGTTGACATTATTGTAACATTGATTAGAAGTTATTTTGTATTCCATCTTTGTAGTATAAATACCACCAATGAAGAGGTGAAAGTGATTGTATTGTAATAGAGTTTGTAGTGATGTAAAAAATGGAGTAATAAGAAATGTTAATTCTTCTTCTTTGTCTACTTCTACATTTTGTAGAATTGTTGTTGTAGAGATAAGAGTGAAATCCTTAATAGAATTTTATTCTCTTTTGTCTTCTCCTGGTGTTATTGTAGTATTGGTTTCACACCAATTGTAAATAATTTTATAACAAGTTATACGATATAGTCGTATTTTTCTCCATTTTTTATTGCATAATGTATAACTGTGTTATGTTTCCCATTATATAGTAGTGTTTCTACTTGAATCCAATAGATGAGGGAAAAAAAAATTAATTGCACCACCGTGATTCAACCAATACACCAAACTACATTTGTATGAGACGAGAATAAGTGGATCAATCAATGTGTTCCAATTCTGGCCTTGCACCGACGAGCATGGACTAAACGACCTTCAGAAAGTTAATCTTGAGTCAACAATCGATTTTTCGAGTATAAATTATGAGATTTGATTTTAGAAAAGTCGGTTTATCATAGCAATCGAGGCGTTTGAGATGGTCAATTTAGACGCAAAGGACGTGGAAATTTCCATCCTTGTATTTTTTCCAACTGTACTTTTTTTTTAGGGAATCCAACTGTACTTTAAATGCAATATAATTGAGTAGACCAACATACACTGTCGGCGCCTATTCAACCAATACACCAAAATACATTTGCATGAGACGAGAATAAGCAGATCAAATCAATGTGTTCCAATTTTTGGCCTTGCACCGACGAACATGGATTAAATGACTTTCAGAAAATTGATCTTGAGTCAACAATCAATTTTTCAAATATAACTTATGAGAATTAACTTTGAAAAAACCGATTTATCATAGCAATTGAGGCGTTTGAGGTGGTCAATTTAGGCACAAAGGACGTGGAAATTTCCATCCTTGAATATAATTGTGTAGACCAGCATACACTGTCGGCGCCTTATTCCACACGGCCACTAGTGCAACTGGTCTTTAAATAAATGTGTAAATAATTATTTTTATTTATTTGTTTATTTATGAATATCATAAAATTATTAAGATAAGAAAAAAAATCCCAGGCCACTTATTTTCGGGAGATTATTGTGTGATGTCTCCATACGGTGTGGAGACACCGTGTGACAGCCCCCACACCACACAGTTTATTCTGTATTTAAACAGTGTGGTTCTGATCGTTTCATCCGTCACTTCACCCTTAAATTCTCTCACCACATAATAACTTCTCCTTATTCTCTGGTTCCTATTAGCCAATTATCTTAAGAACTGTTCAAGGCTGGTAAAAGGTTTTATTTTTTTAAATGGACAACAAAAGAGACTTGAGCTCGGACCAAAATTCAACTTGCACAATTAAGGGTCAATTTCGTAAGTATGATACAGAGACAAAAGAAGGTTGAACGGTCAAACCTAATAACGGCAAATTGTATCTAACAGCTTCATTTTTTTTTTAATTTTATTTTTCTAAAAGCTCCCAGTATCCTAATCCAATCGATCCGACAAATCAGTAGCTTTGGCCTGCGGTCGCGCTTTTATAGCCTAAAATCATTGAAAGGCTTCAAAGAGAAGTCTGATACTAGATCGACCAATCAAATCAGCTCTATATTTATTGTGTATCAATATTTAGGGATATCCACGATTTAAAACACATTTACTTCTGTAGAGATGTGAACAAAATTCTATCAACTGGCTGCACTCGCCCACTCGCCCACCGTCCACCGCCCACCGTCCATCACCGCCCAAAGTATTTTCCAAGATGTCATCGATAAATGAATTCACACGTTGCTCATATGCGAAGAGTAGATACCTTATAAATAGGTGTTGTTTGTGATTGTAATCAGATCAACCAAGTAAAAATCTTAAGAACAAAGCTTTCAAATACAAAGTGTGTCTTTGTGTGTGTTGAATTTATTGAAACATTGTGTTGTGTTTCTACATTTCCACTCAAAAAAAAAAGAAAAAAACACATTTACTTAATATGCTTTATGTATTCATAAGAGAGACATTTTTCATTCAATTATATTAATGGTAGACATTATTGTAACATTGATTAGAAGTTCATTCTTCTTTTTGTAGAGATGAAAAGTGAAAGTGAAATCCTTAATATAAGTTTAATCTCTTTTGTCTACTCCTTGTGTTATTGTAGTATTGATTTCACACCAATTATAAATTATTTTATAACAAGTCATACGATATAATACTATTTTTCTTCAATATTTATTGCAAAATGTGTAATTGTGTTTTTTTTTCTTTCCATTACATAGTAGTGTTCCTACTTGAATCCAATTTATGAGAAATTGAGGCACAAGGACGTGGAAATTTCCTTCCTAATTTCCTTCCTTAAATTATTGGCCTTATTTCCTGTCAAAAAACAATTATTGGCCTTGCGCCTTATTCCACACGGCCACTACTGCAACTGGTCTTTAAATAAACGTGTAAATAAATATTTTTATTCATTCGTTTAATTATGAATATCATAAAATTATTAAGAAGAAAAAAAAATCCCAAGGCACTTATTCTCTGGTTCCTATTAGCCAATTATCTTAAGAACTATCCAACCCTATCGTCGTTTGTTATAAATATCCTCCCGCTAAATTTTTTGTGCAGACTGGTCAAAGCGAGCAAAAATGGCAGAGGGTGTTGTATCATTTCTACTGAAGAAATTGGACACCTTGTTAACTGGAGAGTATAAACTCATTGAAGGGCTTCAAAGAGAAGTCCGAGATATTCGGGATGAATTAGGAAGCATGTGTGCTTTCCTCAGAATTGCTGAAGCAAAACAAGATGCTGGTGTTTTAGATGATGAACAAAAAGAATGGTTCAAACAAGTCTTGGAAGTTGCATACGACACCGAAGACGCTGTTGATGAATTTCTGCTTCGTTTCGCTCAAAGCAACGTTGCTGGATTTCGTGGCCATGTTCGTCATATGTACACTTCCGTCAAGAATTTACCATCCCGGCGCCAGATTTCCTCCAAGATAAGAGGCATCAAGTATAGGGTGAAGGAAATATCAGATCGGCATCAGAGATACCGATCCATTGAAGGGATTTCTGAAATAAGCAGCTCCAACAGAATTTCGGAGCATCCAATTCGAGGACATGCACTTCTTCTTAGAGAAGCTGACCTCGTAGGCATTGATCTCCCTAAAAAGGAGATCGTTTCTTTAATCCTCACTACTGAATCCCACCTAAAAGCTATCTCGGTGGTGGGAATGGGGGGTTTAGGGAAGACCACATTGGTGAAAAGAGTTTATGAGGCTCCCGATGTCAAAAGAGAATTTTCCATCCACGCATGGTTGACTATCTCCGAGACGTTCATAATTCAGGATGCCTTAAAGAATTTGATATACCAATTATTTAAGGAAGTAAAACAACCGATTCCTGGTGAAGTGGACTCCATGGATATAGATGGATTGAGAACATTTGTCAACGACTTCCTCAAAGATAAAAGGTATATTATTGTCCTTGATGATTTATGGAAACCGGACCATTGGGATTCTATTAAATATGTCTTTCCTAATAATATTTTCGGTAGTCGTATTATAATCACCACTCGGATAAAAGATGTAGCAAAAACGTGCTGCCATGAATTTTGTGGCAATGTCCATGAGATGCAGCCATTGTCTGATGGTGACTCTTGGCAATTGTTTTGTAGAAGGACATTTAGAGAAGGTGAATGTCCTCCACATCTAGTGAATATTTCACGCAGCATAATGAATAAATGTGAAGGATTGCCACTGGGTATTGTAGCAATCAGTGGTCTTTTAGCATTGAAGGATACTAGTCATCCAGGAGAGTGGGAGATAGTACTTCGTAGCCTAGGTGGTGAACTAGAAGGCAACAGAAAACTTGATCGAGTTAGAAAGATACTTCTTCTTAGTTATAATGACTTGCCTTACTATCTAAAATGTTGTTTGTTGTACATGGGAATGTTCCCTGAAGATGCAATTGTGGATGCTACAGACTTAACATATTTGTGGATGGCGGAGGGGTTCGTAGAAGTGAGACCTAGGATGACAACAACAGAGGTTGCTGAAAGTTATCTCAATGACCTAATAGGTAGAAGCTTAATTCATGTTGTAGACACACAACCCGCTGGGAAGATAGCAAGTTGTCGTGTCCACGACCTTACCTACAAAATAATTCTCTCAAAATGTAAAGAATACAACATTATACCAGCTGCCATTACACCAAACACTGTACAACTAGAGAATGTTAGACGTTTGGTGATCGATGAGTCCACATTTCCAAAAGAGCCCGCGCACTTGTTGCATCTCCGATCTATAATAAGAAGCCATAAGTCCCCTTCAAGTATATCCGTCTCGTCTTTATCTAAACTTCTAGAAGGTACTTTGAAGTTACTTAAGGTGTTGAACTGGGAATATTCCAATCTAAACGTTATTCCAGATGAAGTATTCAAGTTGTCTAACCTTACTTATCTAAACCTAGCAAGAACCAATGTTAAAAATATCCCTAGAAGTATACGACAGCTTCAAAACCTAGAATATTTGTTTTTAGATTACACTAAGGTGACAGAGTTACCTGCTGATATCATAATGCTCAAGAAACTTTACCGTCTCGGGATAGGCGGGACATATCTCTACGATTCCGATGATTATTCAGTTTCGGGTTCCAGAGCTCCATATGGATTTGGAGCACTTGTTTCCTTACATATTTTGCATTTTATTGAGGCAGATAGTGAAAAAGTCATACAGGAAATCGGGAAGCTCACCCAATTGATGAGTCTTGGCATTACGAAGGTCACAAGAGAAAATGGAAGGGCACTATGTTCTTCCCTTGAGAAACTAACCAATCTTGTAGAACTAGAAATCAGTGCAATAACACGAAACGAGATTATTGATTTGGAATATTCCCATTTATCAAATCTTCAGTTTCTTCGTCGGTTGTCTTTTCTGGGGCGTTTGGTAAAGATTCCAAATTGGGTTCCTTCCTGTCATGGCTTGTCAACACTAGTTCTGGTTCATAGCTGTTTAAGAGAAAATCCTCTTGGGTGTCTTGAAGGTATGCCAAATTTGATTGATCTTCAACTTTATGATGCATATACGGGTGATACATTGAACTTTAAAGCGAGAGGTTTTCAAAAACTCAAGAAACTAGTGCTCAGTGATTTAAGTGGATTGAAATTGGTGACATTTGAGAAAGGGACACTTCCTGAGTTGGAGACCTTGTCCATTGGGAACTGCAAGTTGATTGAGGAGTTAACTCAGGATATACAATATTTAACCAAGCTCCAGATTTTAATTCTAGATAATATGCCTACGAGAGTGGAAAATAGCTTGCAAAATATTCCATTATCAAATAAGTATTTTCTTCCTATTGTTTAGTAATATTATCAAATATGTATTTTCTTCCTTTTGGCCATATCCATATATGATGAACATGTATAAACTATTATCATTTTTTGTTAGACATCCTTACAGATGTGTTTAAATTTCCGTGTGAGTTTATGTAATGACTCGAGTCAGATTTTTTCCCAATTGTCCGATCCGAATCATTCGACAATGATTCGAAACCGATATTTTGAATCAGAAACTAAAATGATAATAGTAATAATCTCATGACACGTTAATCAAGTACCGCTCGCCTCATTACTGAAGGATCATTTTTAGGTCAATAGAATAACCAGAAGTTTGTAACAGCCTGCAATCAGCTCAAGATAATGTAAGTGAGAAAACATAACACAACCCACAATGAATAAGTAAGACCAAAAGTTTGTTCTTCATATTGACATTTCTAGTCCCATAACTATATTATTTAATGTTACACTTTTAAGACACTTACATTTTATCCAACGTCAAATCCGTTAAGTGTTCAAAAAGTGGAACAAAAATGTACATTTTTTTGAACAGAAATATACGGTTAGGGGACTAAATTGCTACCAATTTGAAATTCCGGTGGCAGGGGGGTTAACTTCTTTTTAGGATTTTATTTGTGTTCTTTTTTTTCTTTTTTTCAGAGACGAAATATACACGCACTCATCCTAAACTACGCCTTTAAACGGATTCAACCCAGCTCCCCATCAAAGTCTCTGTTAGACTTCCCAGCAGGTGGTATGTAAATGAATGATTAATTGGGATATTTTTATAAATCATCCACTTTTTTTTTGGCTAGATGTCCTTACACGATGTTTTTTAAATTTTAATGTGAGTGTATGTAACGACCCGAACAAGATTTTATGATAACAAATATTTTTTTAACAACAAGATATGATTTTTGATGATGTGAAAAGTAGCAACACCAATAAATGTGTATTAGTGTCATTTTTTGTCCTATATGTGGACTTTGTTCTCCTTTTGTGGAGTCTTGTTGTTCCATCCGAAATTTGAATTCTCATTTTCTTTTGAGAGGGAATTCTCATTTGAGGAGTTAATTTTCTCTTTTTTTATTCTCGCGACAAATTTTAATACGATTTCTTCGGTAAAGTCACTTGGTTTTGCTTTATACAATAATTATATTTCTTATCTTTGTTAGAAGAAAACCTCGTTTAATCCTGAATGTTTATTTTAATGAATAAAAGATTATTGTTAACTTACAATTTTTATTATTCGTGCATCCTTCAAAACAATATAACAAGATTCTTTTGGACACAAAAAAAAAAGTTTCGATTTGATGGAGAAATGAGAGACATTTTGTTTTACCAAAGAAAATTCTTTGATTATCCCCCTTCAAATGAATTCCACGATACACAAGAACAATCATTTATCGGATATCAGGATTGCATGTCGTATATTCAACCTTAGTTATTGCACATGTGATATTAATATTGTTGTAAAATTCCACACCTCTAGTACATTAGTCAATTTGAAATTTGATTTTCGATTTTCTTTTCTTTTTGGGTTTTATTTTCCCCAAGCTAAAGTTGTGCATTAGCCCATATTATTTTCCCACATCAACTATGTCATTTCAATCTCAACAAAGTGTGTGAGTGCAAGTGTTGAGAGGCAACTTCAACACAAGCTAACAATGAACAAAATTAAAGAGAATGAAACAACACAAGATGCATGCAACAAGATCTAACATTCACAATCTACCATAGAAGATAAAAATACTCTTACTCATTCATTATCTATACTAGACGAGAAGGTTAGCTCTCCGTGGCTATGAAACTCATAATGTCATTAAAAAGTTCCATAACGATGCATTTAGATTTAAAATTAAAGGAGAACGCATTTCCAAGTAAGAGTGCAAACACTTCTAGTTCTAAGAGAGATAATTGCATCGCCATCAAAGATAATCTACAACGGAATTCATACACCAAAAGATTTGGTTTCTCTTTCACAAAAATGCTTCAAAAGATCATACCAGAAGATTTGGTTCTTCAATTAATACAAGTAGAAATAAAAGTTATTCTGAGTGCTACATTTGGCAAGAGATCGAAGTTGTAGTGGTTTTGGGCGTTTTGAGGTTCAGAGAGGAAGTAATTGTGGCGTACAATTCCATCAAATTAACGAAGCATACGATGTAAGATTTTCTTTCTCCATAATTTTCAAAGTTTCTACCTTTATATCAATCTTTAATAAACTGCTCGAGTTCGGCTCGAATTCGATAAATTCCAATATAAGTGAGTCTTTCACGAGTCGAGCATTAAAATGCTCGTGAGCCACTTTCCTCATTTGCACCATTTGTTGGGATCAACTTTTTATTATAATTAATTATTCATCAGGACGTAATGTGTTCCTACTTTGATTGTGATGGATATTGAAACTCCAATTATATTTGTTTTCTATCTAATATATTATTGTGAAAGTGATTGGCTTAATTATGTTGAAAGGGATGTCTATGGAAACTCCTAATTTTACTTATTATATCCACTATTCTTATTCAAACTTCTTCTTAGAGAAGCCCTAAAAGGGAGATCGTTTCTTTAATCCTCACTAACGAATCCCACCTAAGAGCTATGTCGGTGGTGGGAATGGGGGTTTAGGGAAGACCACGCTTGGTTGACTATCTCCGAGACTTTCATAATTCAAGATGCCTTATTCCACACGGCCAGTACTGGTCTTTAAATAAAAGCGTGTAAATAAATATTTTTATTTATTCATTTATTTATGAATATCATAAAATTATTATGTTAAGAAAAAAAAATCCCAAGGCACTTATTCTCTGGTTCCTATTATATTAGCCAACCCTATCGTCGTTTATTATAAATATCAACATCCATTCAGTCAATTAGCTACCACATCCCGCTAAATTTTTTGTGCAGACTTGTCAAAGCGAGCAAAAATGGCAGAGGCTGTTGTATCATTTCTACTGAAGAAACTGGACACCTTGTTAACTGGAGAGTATAAACTCATTGAAGGGCTTCAAAGAGAAGTCCGAGATATTCGGGATGAATTAGGAAGCATGCGTGCTTTCCTCAGAATTGCTGAAGCAAAACAAGATGCTGGTGTTTTAGATGATGAACAAAAAGAATGGTTCAAACAAGTCTTGGAAGTTGCATACGACACCGAAGATGTTGTTGATGAATTTCTGCTTCGTTTCGCTCAAAGCAACGTTGCTGGATTTCGTGGCCATGTTCGTCATATGTATACTTCCGTCAAGAATTTACCATCCCGGCGCCAGATTTCCTCCAAGATAAGAGGCATCAAGTATAGGGTGAAGGAAATATCAGATCGGCATCAGAGATACCGATCCATTGAAGGGATTTCTGAAATAAGCAGCTCCAACAGAATTTCGAGCATCCAATTCGAGGACATGCACTTCTTCTTAGAGAAGCTGACCTCGTAGGCATTGATCTCCTAAAAGGAGATCGTTTCTTTAATCCTCACTACTGAATCCCACCTAAAAGCTATCTCGGTGGTGGGAATGGGGGGTTTAGGGAAGACCACGTTGGTGAAAAGAGTTTATGAGGCTCCTGATGTCAAAAGAGAATTTTCCATCCACGCATGGTTGACTATCTCCGAGACGTTCATAATTCAGGATGCCTTAAAGAATTTGATATACCAATTATTTAAGGAAGTAAAACAACCGATTCCTGGTGAAGTGGACTCCATGGATATAGATGGATTGAGAGCATTTGTCAACGACTTCCTCAAAGATAAAAAGTATATTATTGTCCTTGATGATTTATGGAAACCGGACCATTGGGATTCTATTAAATATGTCTTTCCTAATAATATTTTCGGTAGTCGTATTATAATCACCACTCGGATAAAAGATGTAGCAAAAACGTGCTGCCATGAATTCCGTGGCAATGTCCATGAGATGCAGCCATTGTCTGATGATGACTCTTGGGAATTGTTTTGTAAAAGGACATTTAGAGAAGGTGAATGTCCTCCACATCTAGTGGATATTTCATGCAGCATAATGAATAAATGTGAAGGATTGCCACTGGGTATTGTAGCGATTGGTGGTCTTTTAGCATTGAAGGATACTAGTCATCCAGGAGAGTGGGAGATAGTACTTCGTAGCCTTGGTGGTGAACTAGAAGGCAGTGGCAAACTTGATCGAGTTAGAAAGATACTTCTTCTGAGTTATAATGACTTGCCTTACTGTCTAAAATGTTGTTTGTTGTACATGGGCATGTTCCCTGAAGACACAATTGTGGATGCTGAAGAGTTAACATTTTTGTGGATGGCGGAGGGGTTCGTAGAAGCGAGACAAGGGATGACAACATTAGATGTTGCTCAAAGTTATCTCAATGACCTAATAGGTAGAAGCTTAATTCATGTTGTAGTCACACACCCCTTTGGGGGGATAACAAGTTGTCGTGTCCATGACCTTACCTACAAAATAATTCTCTCAAAATGTAAAGAATACAACATTTTACCAGCAGCCTTTACACCAAACACTGTACAACTGAAGAATGTTAGACGTTTGGTGGTCGATGAGTCCACATGTCCAAAAGAGCCCGCGCGCTTGTTGCATCTCCGTTCTATAATAACAAGTCATAAGTCCCCTTCAAGTATATCCGACTCGTCTTTATCTAAACTTCTAAAAGGTACTTCGAAGTTACTTACGGTGATGCACTTGCAATCTTCCAATCTAAAAATTATTCCAGATGAAGTATTCAAGTTGTCTAATCTTACTTATCTAAACTTGGGAAGAACCAATGTTACAAATATTCCTAGAAGTATACGACAGCTTCAAAACCTAGAATATTTGTTTTTAAATTTCACTAAGGTGACAGAGTTACCTGCTGATGTCATAATGCTCAAGAAACTTTACTTTCTCGGGATAGGTGGGACATTTATGCCCCGGTCACTGCTGGCAATGTTCTGGTTTCAGAGCTCCAATGATTATTTATGTTCTGGTTTCAGAGCTCCATATGCATTTGGAGCACTAAATTCCTTACATTATTTGCATTTTATTGAGGCGGATGGTGAAAAAGTCATACGGGAAATCGGGAAGCTCACACAGCTAAGGGGTCTTGGCATTACGAAGGTCACAAGAGAGAATGGAAGGGCACTATGTTCTACCCTTGAGAAACTAACCAATCTTGTATCACTAAATATTCAAGCAATAACACGAAACAAGATTATTGATTTGGATTATTCCCTTTTTTCAAATCTTCAGTTTCTTCATCTGTTGTCTTTTCTGGGGCGTTTGGTAAAGATTCCAAATTGGGTTCCTTCCTGTCATGGCTTGTCAACACTAGTTCTGCTTCATAGCTGTTTAAGAGAAAATCCTCTTCGGTGTCTTGAAGGTATGACAAATTTGGTTGATCTTCAACTTTATGATGCATATATAGGTGATACATTACACTTTAAAGCGAGAGGTTTTCAAAAACTCAAGAAACTAGTGCTCAGTGATTTAAGTGGATTGAAATTGATGACATTTGAGAAAGGGACACTTCCTGAGTTGGAGACCTTGCAAATTGGGAGCTGCAAGTTGATTGAAGAGTTACCTCAGGATATACAATATTTAACAAAGCTCCGGACTTTACATCTGCAAGAAATGCCTACGAGACTGGTAAATAGCTTGCGAAATCTTAACAAAAAAAGCTATGGCTACCAAAAAATTGCACATATTACTGAAATATTAATTGTAAGCTTAGACAATGGATATTGGGAAACAGATTATCTAAAATGGTAAAGACAAGTAAGAAGGTTCTTTCAGATTATGCACTCCACAAACTGTATTCCATTATCAAATATATGTCCTTTTCTTGACGAAAATTCAAAATATATACCATTGGATAAAAATAGTTTGTTTTATATACCCCTATTTCTAGTTCTTACAAGCATAACCCTATCAAAATACTTGGTAGGACGGGCAATTTGACATTCAGGACGGGATATGTTGTCACGGGGCCGGACTAAAATAACACGTCCCGACCAACTTTTCTCACTCGGACGGGCAAAAAATTCCGCATTTTTTTGCAAGACCAACTTTATTTTGGATTTATTCTGGGGCCGTTCGTCTATTTTTTTTCAATTACGTGAAACCAACGTCGATCAAAAACTAAAAAACCAACGTCGATCAAAATAAACTTTCAGCCATCGTTCATCTGCAAAAACCCTTCCCTTTCCTCATCAAATCTGGAGTAGTGTACTGGTCCGATCAATATAGCAATTGAAGAGGACAAGCCAAATTGATTCAGGTAGCAAATTCAACATTCTTATTTTTTTTTCAATTTAATAGATGTATCTTTTGTGGTGTAGTTATATTAAATTTTGGGAGGAATTTAGAAGAAACAATTCGATGATAAAAGAAGCAATGGAGGCGTCAAAGAAGCCATGATCAGCTGTGTGTGGATTTTTATTTTTATTTTTATTATTATTATTTATTTGTCATAGAAGCCATGATCAGCCTTTAGAAACAATTCGATGAGAAAAGGAGCCATGATCAGCGCTGTGTGTGTGTGTGTTTTTTTTTTTTTTTTTGGATTCAGATAAAACTTTGCCTAACAGATGTTTTGTTTTTGATCGACGTTCGTTTTTTTGTTTTTGATCGACGATGAGGGTTTTTGCAGATGAACGATGGCTGGAAGTTTTTTTGATCGACGTTGGTTTTTTTTTTTAATCAACGATGGTTTTACGATGATTACGACCCGTAAATAATTTTCGCGTCCGTAATTTTTTCATCAAGTAGAATAATTTTTTTACTGCCTCTAAAATATTTTTCTAGGTAAAATGTAGAGTTTTCTTTCGTAAATATTTTTCGAAATTCAGTAATTATTTTTTAAGTAGAATAATTTTTTACTTATTTAAAATATACATATATATAGGTAATAATTTTTTTGGGGTCCATGGACTCTAGTTGCATACATAAATCCGCCCCTGGTTTTACGTAATTGAAAGAAAAAATAGACGAAAATTTGGCCCCAGAATAAATCCAAAAAAGTCGGTCTTGCAAAAAAAAAAAAAAGCGGATTTTTAATCGTCTGAGTGAGAAAAGTTTTGGTCGACGTTGTTATTTTAATCTACGTCAAAGAAAAATAACCTACTACGACAATATATCCCGTCCTGAATGCCAAATTGTCCGTCCTACCGAGTATTTTGATACGATTATGCTTGTAAAAATTAAAAGTAGGGGTTTGTAAAACAAACTATTTTTACCGAAAGGTACATATTTTCAATTCCCTCTATTTTTTTCCTATTGTTTAGTTACATTATCAAATATATGTATTTTCTTCTTTTTGGCCATATCCATATATGGTGAACATGTATAAACTAATTATTTTTTGTTAGACGTCCATACACGATGTGTTTAAATTTCCGTTTGAGTTTATGTAATGACTCGAGTCAGATTTTTTCTCAATTGTCCGATCCGAATCGTTCGGCAATGATTTGAAACCGATATTTTGAATCACGAAACTTTTTGTTGGAAAATCAGAAACTATAATGATAATAGTAATAATCTCATGACACGTTAATCAAATATATACTGCTCGCTCATGCCCTACTCATGACCAAAATTATGATAAATGGAATCTCTATTAAAACGGACCATCAAATTATCATCATGTAAATGAAAAAGGAAAAAATGTTTTTTATTTATACACATGATATTTGACGACATTGGGATCTCACCCTCCGTGGAATTACGTAATGGTCCAGGTTAGCATGTGGAAAGTCTAAGTTTATTATCTACATCGAGTCGAATACGAGGCGAGTCAAATAAGTCATGAAGAAATGCCAGATTCTCGTAAGTTTCCCACCCCGAACACACCCATGTCGGTGTTATACGAATCGATACCAGGGTCCTAGCCTGCATTCCTAAGCCCAACATCCAAAGGGTTACTTGTGCAAGGCAGTGCAGCGCCAAGTAAGGGTTATTTACGCCAATAGACCAAACCGCTTTAAGCTTAGTATGGTAAGAATGGCATGCTGCCTATAAATACACAATTTCAATTAACTACGTGAAGACTTGATTCCCTGACATTACATGAGATACGTGAGTAATCCAAGATATATTCTAGACTCACCATAACACACCCAAAAATACCATCTTTACTACAGATTCTATGTATTCGATCCTCTTTATTCACCTCAGATTACACGCGCCTCATAAACCGGTAAGAGTAAGATTATTTAGCACCGTCAATATTTATCTGACGGTCTTTTAATAGTAAATCTGTATGTCAAAATTACCTGTATTCAAAGCCAGTTTAATGCAACAATGAAAAAGGTGGGGTTTCTTCTCTATGAATTATCATTTTCAAGAAAGAAAAGAGGAGGTCATGTCGGTAGACTTTTTGTATCTTTATATTCAAACAACACGCGTGAAGGTCAAGAAATGAATTTGAATCAAAGAAGGCCTTTTATTGTCCCTCTTGTAAAACAGAGCCTAAAGCAGACCCAACTTGCAGGTTTACTCTTTCAAACTTGCACATCTCTCAGTTCTAACCAAAACCAAACCCGACTTACATCTTCTCTCAGTGAAAGAAAGAAGACCGTAACACTTGAAATTTTGTTGTCAATTTAACATATCGAAAAACTCAAGAGAAATCAAGAAAAGACGTTACCTTTGAGAGTCCAGTTAAACCATCACGAACTTTAGGAATAAGTAGGATGTGTGTTGGTGCTTGAGGACTGATGTCTCTAAAAGCCAAAACCTACCAATTTACCGGTTTTCAACATTACCAAACACATAAGAAAGACCATAATAGAACACGATTTCTAACGATAAAAAAGCATTGCTGAAACTGAAAACTAAAGAAAAGATCAAATTCAACCCCAATACACATTTTGAAAAGCCGAAAAAGTAGAGAAACTCTCTTTGCTATTTGGTCAGAAAAAGTTCTTATTCGAGACCCCGGATGCACCCAACAAATTAATTGAATCATATGTACAGGGAGGCAGAACAAAATGTGGTTTTATACCAATGCCAATCATCAAACCAGTGCATTGAGGACTACCATCTTTCCTTTCATTAGCTAAAATATCATAGTTTTCCACAGATAGACCATCTTATTAGTCATTCCACAAATAAATAAATAAAAAAAACAGTCATTTTTGTGAGGATAGGATTCTTTTGATTTTCTTTGAAATTGAATAAGAAAAAGAAGAAAATCAAAAGTTCCAGATCATTCAAGTTTTTTCGAGCAAATATGAAAACACAAAATTAGAACAAATTGAGACCAAATTAAAAAAAAAAAAAAAATGAACCTGTTCATCCTCGTAGACGATGTTAGCAGGTATTTCCTTATTGATAATTTTATCAAATCTGCAAACGATAATGCAATTAAAAAAGCTAAAAACTGAAACTAAAGGATAATTAAACGCTTTTCTAGCAGTTTTACTAATGAACATACATACATGGTGGGAGAATTGGCGGGCAGAGAAGCGGCCGAGAGAGCAGCTTCTTTCCCGGAAGCCATACAAGAAGACTTAAAAGCAGCAGCTGAAATGTGTGAGGGATGGAATTGAAGGCTTCTATTATTACTACTATTGAAGGCAAATAAAGGAAGAAAGGACAAGCGACCCCGAAGGAGGAGACTCCTATTAGGGAAGGCAAGCATATATCTCTCTGAGTGGTGCTACACAAGACATCAGTGTCTGTTATGACGCACACGTTGGCCACAACTACGATCTTCACCATCGATCTGTCGCAGTGATCTAGATTATCTTCACTGGCCAGCAAGACACTGACAAGCAAGCGAAGAAGATTGCTGTATCTCTCTCTGTTTTTGGTTTGGCCCAAACCTGTGATATCCATTTTATTATCCCGAGCGGTTCCTGTCGGTATCGTGGAATTGCTTTCTGATAACTTATTTTTACGTTTCTTTACATGACACCTTATAAGTACTTCGGCACAACAAATTTTAGAGCGCCCATTGCTCAACACGTTGGTATGAATGTCGTTGTCATTAACGTTCCTCATATAAAAAGAACGTTATTAATGCTGACGTTTCTCACCATTGCCTCTATTCTATAACAATAAAAAAAAAAAATGCCGCTGCCACTGACGTTAAGTAGTAAAATTAATGTCATTAGCAGTGACGTTCCTTTTCGTTAATAATAATCGTGGTTTTCAAAGTAATGTTTTGGGAACTTTTTTTATGGTGCCAATAGAACTGCCGTGACATGGGTATGACATGTCTTCATACATATGACACACTTTAAACCTGATCGAGTATTCTCCTTTAATGGGCCGACTGGGTCTAGCTCAAATTAGGTTTTATGCATCAGATTCAGTGCATGTCGTCTATATCAGTATACTATCGACATGGGGCAAGTTATCGTTCTCCGTATTTATGGTCAACTCGACAAAGGAACAACATGAATGTTATCGGTTAAACCAGTTGTGGCATGCAATTATAGTAATTAAATGTACTTAATTTTATTATTAGTTGTGGAAAACTGATTGTGGATTAAAATTTGGTACCATCACGAAAATAGTTCGAAGGAATATTTTCGAAGCTAAAATAGATAATTGGCATTTTAAGTAGAATACAACAGTGATGGAAAACTTAAGGAAATATATATATGTAATGTTGTGGTGACTATGAAATCGAAATCATTTAGACTTGAATCTTACTTGACACCGATAAAACAAACTGAACATCTGAGATACAATCATTAAGATGTAAGACGTGAAGGCAAATACATGATGCAACCGTCGAATATGTCGGGATATAGTTCAATAAGTCAAATAATTATATAATTTTATTTTAAATATTTTAGTATTTATCTCTAAGTTAGTCAAGCCTATATATATTGTAATCTTTCAATCAATGAAATACGATTATTCTAAATCATGATATGTATCAGAGCATGTCAATTTTCTCTCTCTCGTTGGGTCAATTCTTCCTAAACCCTAACATGTTATTTTTATTAGAAAAATATAGCCGCTTCTTTCCATTTTACTTTTCCAATACCTTCTCCGGCGTTGTACTACCACCGCAATTGTTGGTCCCTTGAAAAGGCTTTTGGTTAAGTTTATGGGGGGTGAATAAACTTAACACTTAAAACTTTTGAGTTAACAAATTTGCAACTTCAGCAAATCACGATACTTCAGAGTCTCACGATACTTCAGAGTTCTGCTGAGACTTCAAAGCTTTGGCCGATAAACAAGAGTTCATCGATAGTTGAGTTTCTTTGAATTTGTGCAAATGGAATAATATCAAAATTAAGCCTTAATACTTGTTGTTAAATATGATACTAAGTATTAGATACTCAGAGTGCAAGTGTGTGATTTCAGCTTGCTAGATTCATGAGAGTCGATGTATAAAATAAACTAAGTGCGTAAAATAAATGCAGTAAAGTAAATAGTCGATTTTATAGTGGTTCCAGTGATGTAATCTCGTCACCCACTCTTCTCCTCGTGATGTTGGAGGAAATTCACCAGAGATCTTTGATGCGGCTTTTACAAAGATTCCTAAGTTGTTTGTCCTTCACCAATAGCTATGGCTTCACAAACTCAAATCGGGAACAGTAGGATTGCTGCTCCTGAGTCTTCCACTGGTCCTTGAAGGGTAGGATTGCCTCTTCACCAGCTCCACCACAATCAACGATCTTTCACACTAACATGATGCTTCACTGTCTTCAGCAGGTTCTTTATAAAATAAAGATTGAATCAAATAGATGATTCTGCAAAGCAGCCTGATTAGGATGATGTAATCAGCAGCCTGCGCCTTCAAGTGTGTATGCTTGATGCGGCTTGAACACGTAATGCACTTGAAGATTTTCTAGATCAAAGAACCTTATGCTCGAAGAAGTTCAAACAGGTGTTTTTCATTTCCAGATTTATCACTTAAAGTTTTTCCAAAATTCATCATCTTTTTCTCGAGTTCAAGGTCCTCTATTTATAGGCAAGAATGCATGTGGATCAGATTTGAATTTCAAATGTGACCGCCTTGTTTTTGTCCCATCCGATTTGCATTCATCGTCACTATTCATAGGATCGACATCGCCGTAATTCCTTTTGACAAAGGCAAATCATTCACCCGCTTGACTTGTATCCAATGGATAAAAATAGAGATCATCCCAACGCTTTTTTAATCTCACCTTTGATTTTCTTGATAAGTCGAGGTAGTTGGTCGTCCTTATCCATGTAATCTTCCAATAAACTTGAATTAATCGAGGTATCATATCAAGAGGTTCATAAGTCTCATCAAGCATCGATGTATTATTTCTATATGATTAAAAATATGTTATATTATTATGTTTTATCTACTTAATTCTATATAAAATATATGAAATTATAGTATAAAGTGTTAGTCTTTATAATTTAGAGTGTTTAGTAATAATAATAATAAAAGTTGTAATTTTGTACCGATTTTAGTAAATCGGAGTGTCGTGTCGATTTACGGGTATTTGTGATGTTTTATTGCACAGATTTATAAACCAAGACCCCGAGAATCGACATTTTGAAGTTTAATCATATCTCTGGAATGATTTAGAGAGTGCCACGAGTTTAAATGGTCAATTGAATAGCTTAAGTGGACAAGTAGCCAATCAATCTGGATGAGTAATAATAGAGAAATATCTTCGACAAACGAATGGCTCATCAAAATGATATTTTCAGAAAAAGTGTTCTTCACGAAAGTTGTAGATTTTTCCGAGAGTGTTCCAATGCAATTTAAATTATGAAGATTGGAGGTCTACAACTTAAACAGTGATCAAGTGGCTAATCGACTTGGATTAAGAAAAAATCCCGTAAAAGCTTCGGAGGAACACGAGGTCATCAAAAACGTTATCCGGAGAAGAGTCCTTCATGAAAGTTGTAGAGTTTCGAGATCTTAATTTTGGCATTTCGTTTGCAATTTTTGGAGGTCCGTAACTCGAGATATGAATTTTAGAAGTTTAATAGTTATATATAAAAATATATATAATCATACCGCATATGCCGATTACTTAAGAAGGTGGAAGTAATCATTAGTCCGACCGATCCGGCCTAATACCGGACCGGTCCGGCCTTGGAAGTTTTTCCTATATAAAGAGGCTCATTTGCAGCAGCAGAGGATGTACCATATATATATATAACAACTATATATATATATATCTCCTTCTTCTTTTCTTTTTTAGTAGTAGTAAATAAGGCCTTACGCCTGTAATAATGTAGTATCGTTGTAATGCTCGAGAAAATCTCGGAAGTCGGTTTTGCTAAAGAAGTTGTAATGTCCGAAAATACGATTTTCGAATCAATCGCCAGATTCGGGTAACTTTTCTTAAGTATTTATGTTTGTTTTTGTATTTTTCGTTGTTATAATGTTTTTAGGCTAAATATAATATCGCCAAAACTATGTAATCGGTTTTATTTCGATCTTTTCGTTAAAGAAATGTTGTTAAGTTAAAATGACTAAAATTGAGTTAATTGAATCTTTTTCTATTTTGATCATATTCATTTTGACATATTTAGTAGATCTCGAGGAATTCATAATCCAATTATGAATTGACGCCTCGTAGTCGTGGATTTGAAATAAAAGATAGAAAAACCGGAGGGTAAAATTGGCCGTGGTGAACAACGTGATAACGGAATCCGATTTCTAACCGGGGTAAATTTGTTTTGGGAGAAATGAATTTTATTATAATTTGTACTCAAGATCGTAATAATGTTAAATCATCGCTTAATTGAAACTTAAACCGAAAGTTGAATCGTCCGGCTTTGACAACCGGAGCCTTTAAAATAAAATTGACCGCTTGATTTAACGGAATGACTCCTTTTATCTAAAGGTAGATTTGTACTTCTGGACCGCTTAGATTAATTAGTTTACCGTAATAGATTGTGGATCTTGGATCGATGACAATGGACATATGACAATTTCATACACTCGTGTGAGGAGGAATTGTTTACTTCAGAGTGCACCGCTTTCACTTACTCAATTGGACCTAAAATAAAAGGAGAGATCGAACACATTTCAATTAATCTAAAAGATCGTATAAACCAATTATATAAGTTTTGGCCAGTTCTCTAAAATTATCTGTTTAATATTTTGGTATCTATATATATTTATGTATTTATATATATCGTGTTAGTATAGTTTTTAATTTTCGTATTTATTTTATGTTGACTAGAATAAGAGTGATCTCGTGTTATAAAATTGCGGTTTAGATCGAGTTAATAATGCTCTTTGGTGTTTAACCACACTTAGAAGAATTACCAAGTTCCCCGTGGATTCGACACCGACTCACCGCACTAGAACTACGATTTGACCCGGTACATCGCCGGTTAGGATCAGATAGCCTAGAATAGGTCCGTCTGCCTTTCTCGGCGCCGCTGCCGGGAACGCCGCTAATTTCTTTTATGTGTCTATGGTTACTACTTGTATTAGCTTAAAACTCTGAGAATAAGTCAACACTTTTCTTATCTCATTTCTATTTTATTTTTTTTTCATTGGTTGATGACCTTTAGAAAATTACCAATTTTTTACTACTATCAATTTCGTGTTATTTTCTATTTTCGTTAGTTGATGACCGTATGGTAAGGCCCCTCTCGCTCCTTATAAGCCCGACATAAACACTTACGAAAGGCGATTAAGAGTAGAGAGTAAACGCGGTCATACTAGTCAGGAAATCCCGACCAAGAATCATCTTCAAACAGAATACGAGAATGGTCAAATCAAGTGATTTAAACACCGAACAAGGGTTGGAACATGCTCTAGGGCATGGACAAAACCCCGTTAACCCTAATAATAATAATAATAGAAATAATCAAAATCGGAACCGTAATAATCGTGAATAATCCACCAAACCCGAGACCTATATGTGACCAAACAAGAAGAAGAAACCGACTAATAATCCCATACTTTTACCTAATGAAGGAGCGAATAATTTCAAATTAAGTCTCATCTTTTGGTTTAATTGACGCAAGAGCTCAATTCCTAGAGAGAGGATGATGAAGATCCACATCATCATCTCTATCTTTTGAAGAATCAGGCAATACAACCAAAAGTCAAGGTGCTCTATAAGGAATTAACGAGAATGACTATGTTCCTTTTTTCTTTAAAAAGGACGAGCCCGAGATTGGTTTATGTCTCTTCCACATCATTCACTTACTAGTTGGGAGGAGATTCAAACTGAATTTTCAAACAATATTTCACTCTGGACTAAATTTGGAATTAAAAGTCGAGGTTGCTAATTTTAGACAAGGATCCAAGAAACACTGGGAATGCGGGAAAGGTTTAAAAATTGTTAAGAGCGTGTCCCGATCATGGTTATTCTTAGATATGCAAATTCAACTCTTCTCGTCAGAATTGAGAAAAGACTCACGCATGGATGTAGATCATGCATGTGGTGGTTCGTTAATGATGAGTGAAGCTCAAACAGCTTTACGATGCCATATAAAAGATTTCCAAAATAACAGAATGTGGGAAACCGGTTCTAGCACTTAAAAGTAGCTTTTGCAGGAGAATGTACGCCTAATACGGAAGTTCTAGCACACTTGGAGAATTTGAGTAGGAAATTTGATGGTTTACAATGTAATAAGAACCAAAATTCGTAAAATAGTACACCAAATGAATACTCAAGTCATGATAATGTGGCATTAGTGGAGTGAAGAACCAACATGATATTCGAGGAGGAGGTGAGTTTTCTTCAAAGAACATAGGAATTTGAACAATGCATACTCAAACTCATTCAATGCTATTGTAAGAGATCATCCTACTTATCGATGGTCCGAAAACCCTAGTAAGCCGTGACAACCGCCATATCCAAATTCCATATAGGAATAATAACCAAGTTTATCAAGAAAGTACATCTAATCGAATTTACAATCATTACCAAGATCCTATCCTCAACATACCACTCAAAGTATACCAAGAACTCGTAGTTCAACTCAACTCATGGAAGGAGTTGAAAATGGGAAAACTAATGGAAAATATGACGGGTGTGGTATCTACTCAAGCTAAGAATATGGAAACGATGATGACTTCTATTGGTACAAATACCAAAGATATGAGTACAATAAAAACATCTATGAGTGGACATGATACCGTAACGAGAACAATAGAAGCCTCATTAAGGAATATGGAAGATCATTTGAGTAGGGAAGGTGAACGAATAACAAAGAGACCTCGTGAGGATTACCAAGCAACACCGACGTAAAACCCAAGAGAGGTAAATGTTGTGGTTACGAGAAGCAGGAAGCTCAGTGGAAGTAATGGAGTAGAAAACTTTGGGAATAATGAAGTAGAAAATGATTTAGATGGAAAGAATGATGAAACTAAAGATAAAGATGAATTCATCGATTAGGGAAGAAGAAATTATAGATAATTTCTTGAAAAGGAATAAGTTTGGAACCCGAAATGAAGGTGAAAATTGGGTAAAAATCCCTAGATTTTGAAAGACCCTATGGATAAAGATTTAAGGAATTTATTCAAGGAACATGTTAGAATAAATGAGAAACAGGTAATCGAAAAATCAAGCAGAGATTGATTCAGTGGAACAATTCAAAGGAAAAAATTCAAGAACTCAAACATGGCGACTAAGTAATACTCAAAGGTTTAAGGAACAAGGAAAAGAGAAATTGACTAAGGAGCCAAAGGTTATAGATTTAGAATCTTTACCCTACCCTCCTAAAGATCAAATCAAAAGGCAAAACTCGATAAGAAGTATGCTCAAGCTTCTTGATACCTTCGTCATCTTCATGTTAATATCCCCGTTATTGAAGCTCGATTAATATACCCGCCTATGGAAAGTTTCTGAAAGATATACTATCAAATAAGAAAAATTAGAGGAATACGAGAATATATGCCTAAATGAAGAATGTTCTGCACTCAAAGATAAGTTACCACCTAAATTGAAAGATCCTCGGAAGTTTTACGATTCCATGTGAAATTGAGGATTTCTTTTAAGAAAGTCTTATGTGATCTTCGAGCTAGTATAAATCTCATGTCTTATGAGGATTATAAAAAGCTAGGCATAGAAAGCTTACTAAGATCGAAATGACTCGCAAATGGCAGATAGATCGATTAAGTACCCTAAAGGAATGATTAAGGATGTATCTTTGTTAAAGTAGACAAATTCTATTTTCCAAGAGATTTTGTAGTTATGGAAATGGAAGAAGGATATTCAGCGCTTCTTATTCTAGGTCGCCCATTCCTAGCTACAGAAGAACTTTAATCGATGTTCATAAGGAGAGTTAATTTTGAGAGTCAATGAAGATGAAGTTGCTTTCAATATTTTTAAAGCTATGAACCATCCATATACATCACCGTAATCATGTTCTTTTATGTAAGATATTCATTCTGCCTATGATAATCAAGCTATTCAACTTTTGAAGACAAAGTTAAGAATGCTTAACTCGTCTATCTATAAAGAAGATGAGGAAGACATTGAAATGAAAGAGATAATCCTTTCTCTAGATAAAGGAAGCTTTACTTTTAAGCCACCATGGCATAAGTATTTGGAGTTAGAACTAGAAGGACCAGGCTTCTAAATCATCAATAAGATCCGCCAAAGAACTGAATTGAAACCGTTACTTTAAATCAAATATGTTTTTCTAGAAACCGATAATCTATTACCGATTATTATATCATCTACTTTAACTCGAGCAAAGCAAGAAGATCAATTAATAAGAATGTTAAGAAAGCATAAGAAAGCTTTTGGATGGACAGCTTGCCGATATTCGAGGTATTAGCCCTAGATTTGTGTTCATAAGATAATTCGGAAAGAGGATGCTAAACCTTGTATTCAACCGCAACGCCGCCAACCCGAATTTACGCTTAATCACAAGAAAGAGGTCATTAAGCTATTAGAAATGGGAATAATCTTTCCTATATCGTATAGTGAATGGGTTAGTCCAACTCAAGTTGTACCAAAGAAAGGAGGTTTCACAAAGCTGAAAGAAAATGATAAGAATGAATGGATTCCAACAAGTGGAAATTACAGGATATCGAATGTGCATTGATTTTAGAAAACTAAATGATCATACTAAGAAAGATCATCATCCACTTCCATTTATAGTTCAAATGTTGGAACGCTTATGGTCATAAGTATTATCGCTTTCTTAGATGGTTATTCAGGTTATTTACAGATCTTCATTGCAGCAGGAGATAGAGAAAAGACTACTTTCACATGTCCTATGGAACTTTCGCGTATAAAAGAATGCCGCTTGGTTTATGTAATGCTCCCGCCACGCTTCAAAGATGTATGATGTCTATATTTTTCCGATATGGTTGAGAAATTCTTAGAAATTTTTATGGACGACTTTTAGTGTTTATGGAGATTCTTTGGTAAGTGTTTGTCGACTTAGAAAGAGTTTTACAACGTTATGAGGATACCAATTTAGTTCTAAACTGGAAAAATGTCATTTAATGGTATCGTAAGGAATTGTTTTAGGTCATAGAATCTCAAATAGAGTTGAAGTTGATAAAGCTAAAGTCGAGGTGATTGAAAATTACCACCACCGCTTAATCTAAGGACTCTAAGAGGATTTCTTGGACATGCAGGATTTTATAGAGATTTATTGCAGATTTTTCAAAGATAGCAAAGCCGTTAAGTCATTTGCTTGAAAAGAAGTATCTTTTAACTTTGATAGTAAATGTATGGAAGCATTTAAGACCCCGAAAGTTAAGTTGATTATCGCACTAGCTTTGGTAGCACCAGATCGAATTTACCTTTGAAATTATGTGTGATGCTAGTGATTTAGCCAGTAGAGTCGCTTTTAGGTCAAAGATACAATAGAATTCTCAAAGCTATTTACTATGCATCCCACACATTAAACGCAACTCAACTAAATTATGCAACTACGTAAAAGGAAACTGCTATTGTGATTTTTGCCTTAGATAAGTTTAGATCGTATATTGTCGGTTCTAAGGTAATAGTCTACATGCACTCATTCACCAAGCATTTAATGAGTAAGAAGGATGCTAAACCACGCCTTCTTAGATGGATTCTCCTACTACAAGAATTTGATATTGAAATTAAAGATAAAAAAGGAAGTGAAAACGTAGTAGTGCATCACCTAAGTAGAATGGAGATCGAGGAAGAGATAGGAATGAAATTAAAGATTCATTTCGATGAACAACTATTTAGAATAGATACTCCTTCAACCATGCAATTATTAAAAATAGAATTCTCTAAGGAAATCTCACCTTGGTTTGGAGATATCATTAATTACTTAACTCGTGATTATATTCCGTCTCATTGACTTGGCAATGTAAAAGAAATTCTTTATGACTTAAAATTTTATACATTGGGAGGAACTGCACTTTTCCGTGAATGTTCGATGGGATAATCGTAAAATGTGTGCCTGATAATGAAATTTTAAGTATTTTATCATTTTGTCATGATCGTGGAGGCAGGAGGACATCACGAGGATGGAAAATCGCTTTTAAAGTTTTACAATGTGGTTTTTATTGGCCTACATTATATAAAGATGCTTATAAATACGTTAAATCTTGTGAATCTTGTCAAAATGGGGAAATGTATCTAAAAACATGAAATGCCTATGCAACCTATTTTAGAATGTGAGTTATTTGATGTTTGGGGGTATAGATTTCATGGGACCTTTTCCTATATCGCTTGGAAAAAGATTTATTCTTGTAATGGTAGATTATGTTTCAAAATGGGTAGAAGTCAAGCTCTTCCCACTAATGATACCAAGGTTGTCATACGATTCCTTAAAAAGAACATATTCACTAGATATGGCATTCCGAGGGCGATCATTAATGATAGAGGTTCACACTTTTGTAATAGACCATTTACTAAGTTAATTGAGAAATATGGTGTAACACATAAACCAGAACGCCCTATCATCCGCAAACCAAAGGGTCGCAGAGGTGTCAAATAGAGAAATCAAAAGAATCGTGGAAAAACAGCTTGATTCAAATCGTAAAACCGGGCAATTAAATTAGATGATGCGCATGGCGCATTGCAATGCCTTTTAAAACACCAACAAAGTTGTTCTCCTATAAGCTAGTCTTTGCAAGTCTTGTCATCTCCTAAATTTGAGTTAGAACACCGAGCCTTCTCGGCTATTAAATTTCTAAATTTCGATCCTAAGGTCGCCGGTGATCATAGATTGCTTCAATTGATGTAACTAGAAGAATTTCGCCTCGATTCTTATGAAAACGCCGAATCTACAAGGAACGCACAAGTCCTTCCATGATAAGAGAATCTTAAGCGTGAGTTCCATGTAGGTGATCGAGTGCTTTTGTACAATTCACGCTTAAAGTTGTTTCCGTGTAAGCTTAAATCAAGATGGACAGTCCATTTAAAGTAACACGGGTTTACAAAATCGAGCCGTTGGACTAACTGATGGAAATACAACTTTTATAGCCAATGGACACAGAGTAAAGTTATTTGTAAGGAGAAGGAATCACACCGAAAAGAAGAAATAATGCTACCGATTGATCCTCCGACAAATCGAAAAAAAGCGTAAAAAAAAAAAAAATATGAAAATCTAAAAGCAGAGAAACCGAATCACCCAAATACCAAAAAGCTATCTATCTTTACTCTACTTTTCGTAATTTTAATTATGTTTAAACTTTTTTCGCCTTTTACCGGATAGATTTAAAAGAACCTGGATGTCTTTTTAGATAGAATAGAGTTTTTATTTTACTTTTGAAATTAGGTCTTGATAAAGATGTCGCTTTATGAAGCTTTAGTTTTTGAACAAAACAAGAAATTGTTGAGAGAGATTAGATTAAGAGAAGTATGTAATGGAATATCGTTATGCGATAAAAGAAGGGCAAAGTTTTAAATAGATGCGTAATCAGGAAAAAGTGAACATGTTGACGCCGTGGGAAAACACAACCGCATCCCGTGACGAGTGTTTGAATATTGTTGTGGCGGAACGATTAGTGGTTATCCTAAAATCCCATGGAATTCCGAGAGATAATTCAAATGCCTCGCTTTTAGAGTTAGGTTGATCGAAAGCCGCTATATCGTAACTTTGGAGGATTTAGAAATCAAGAATCGTGAACCCTTAAGTTCGAGTCTTTTATTTTATTTTATAAAATTTTCGTGATAACTTCCGAGAATTTCATAAAATTGGATCTTTATAAAATTTGAGGAGTTTTATAAAAGTTTTATAAAAGTTTTTTTTTAGATGTTTTATAAGAGTTGATATAAATTTATTAAATTTTATATGTTTTTATTAAAGTGTTATAAGGATTTTATTAAATTTTTATAAATTGTTATGAAATTATAAAAGTTCCTTCAAATTTTATTTTAAGAAAATTTTATAAACTTATTTTTAAGACTTTAATTAAGTTTTATTAGAATTTGTATGAGTTTTATTCAAAAATCATAAAAAATCTAAAATGTAAAAATTGTTCACGGACCGATCCGCCTTAATACCGACCGTCCGGGTCCAAAACATAAAATGCACGGGGACCCTTCTTTTCTTCTTCTTCTTCCCTAATTTTTTTCTAACAAATTGCACTCCCACACCCAAACCCCCACTTACTTAATTTTTTTACTTTCCTTCCACAAAAATTCATCTCACACTACACCACTACTTGATTTCTTCTCATTATCATCTCTCTCTTCAACACAAAGTGGAAAATTCAAAAAGGGTCAAGAACAAGCTCCATTCATTCCGGCAACTTTAACACTTTTCCGGCCTATTTTTCAACGTTTACACTTTAAGGTATAATCTAGTTTATTTAGTTGTTAATTTCAGATTTTTCATAATTTTTTAGATTAATTTCAACTGCTTTGATTTTTGAACGTGTTGTGACATTGTTATTTTTTTTTGTCGCTTTTGTTGTTGTTTTTGTTGATTGGCATTACCAATATCGTAGAATGGCCGAAGTCGAGTATTGTAGTCTCTAAAAAGAAAATCAAAATTCCATTTCAACTCCCGTCAGAGGTACAGAATTTTATCACCTCAAGAGGAAGTCAGAAGTTTTGAAAGAACCAGATCACCCGAGGCTAAGAAAGCGATACAAAAATTTATAGAAGTGTGATGTTCTCGTTGAAAAGGTTTAGATTTGGATGACTTAGGTGATGAAGTCAAAATATCTTTAGAAGGCGCAAGTGGTTAGATTTAGCAATGTATGGAAGGTGAGATTAACACGACTTTAGTAGTCGAGTTTTATTCGGTTTTATCTACTATGTCGAAGAATGTTTTACTCGGGCCGGAAATCGCACTTTTACGAGCCGTAAATATTCCTTTAACCCCGCCATTAATGCAATTTTAGGAGTTGAGGTTTTTCCGATGAGGAGTGATTAGGTGGTAGTCTATAATTTAGATGATCCTCGCTTAGTTTTGAGCAGATCGCCCGAGAGCCTCAGACTGCTTTTGACCCGACCGCAAAGTGGGTTGAAAATCGGTTTAATTACGGAACTGCTTTTAGAGGTTTAAGTGGCGATTAAAAGATTTATTAGTTATAATCTCTATCCTTCTCGTAAGCACACCGCTTTTGGAAAGGAAGATGTTTGTATTGCTTGGGCTATGGTAAATGATGTTAGAGTGATGTTGGAAAGCGTCATGTTTAAAAGGATTTTTGAGAGTATTGTCATCGCTGCATCAGGGAGTCATCTTTACTTCCTTTGTTTTATCTCTCGATTTATGTCGAGGTGGGAGTACCATTCCCGCTAATGACAAGTTATCTCCGCCGATGGAAATCGATTCGACCTAGTTTGACTAGTCTTCCGATGGTAGTATTAGCTTTTTGCTTGTAAGACGCCAAACTCACCACCCACCGCTTTTACATCTTCTTCTTTTCCATCTTTTTCTAGTCACTCAACAAACTCCTTTCTCCAACACTATCACATATGACATGTTTCAATCTTTAAGGATGATGTCACGCGTGGTCAAGCCAACGTGGCTTTATTCGCCGAGAGTACTAGTAAAGGTGTGATGATATTCGTAGAGGTTTAAGCATGAACGAGCAAGCTATTTCGTAATCCTACTTTTGATGATCCTCGCCATCCACCTTGTCACCGATCCATATACCTTACCATAAACTGGAAACACCTATTCCACCACAATGAGCTTTCATCCATCGCCATATCCTTTAAGCCAATCTAGCTGGCAGTGTGTATTTTCGACTGTGTGTTCAGAGACCGGCCGATGTCGAAGTCAGAGGATTCACTGAGTATGCACATGTCACGCCTGGCATGAGTTCGATGGGTCTTGATAGTTCGCCAGCCAGACTACGACTTCACCATCCATCGCCTTCTCGGGCCAAGCTTCGAAGTTCGAAGTTTTCAAGTTGATCCGGAGGAAGATTATGATGAAGATTGAATTTTAATGATTGATTAAACATGTTTACTACACATTTTATTGCATTCGACTTTTGTTATTTAACTATTGGTTTGTTTTCAACTTTTCTATAATAGATTTTATAAAATTTTGGTTTGCATTTTAAATCGGTTTAGTTTTTATAAAACTATAAAAAAACTCAAAAATAATTTTCGTATAATTACTACGCCATTTTACAAAATATAATGTGTCGCTTTATCCGCTCGATCAAGTTAAATTAACTTTATAATGTATCTTCGAGGAAAGAGCTAGTAATAGGCACGTGAAGTAAATAGCCAAAAATCAAATTGACTTTCACCTCCGTCCCTCAAGAAAAACAGACGAGGCCGGACCGGTCCGCCTATACTCGCCCGATCCGTGAAGGGGAAACAAAGATGACTCATTTTTTGAGTCTGCCTCGCTCATCCACGATGTATTACTTTCTATCTATATAAAGGAGGCCAGGAACGAGGAAAGCATACAAATTTCTTTCAACGCCTATCTACTTCAAATCGTAATTTTATTTTTTATCAAGTTTTAAAAATGTCGAACCACTCCTCACCATCTCAGAAATTTACGAGCCTAATACACCGGATCATCCGAATCGCAGTTTCTAATGAGAGTATAAATTTACACTGCTTTTGCTAATTCTCCAATCCTATTGAGAAAGGTTTGAATTTTGATAAAATTGATCGCTGGGTAAAACTCTCATTAGAGTTTCGTTGGAAAAATTTGTCAAGACAACCGAGAGGAAGGGTAAATGTCTCGATAAGGCGAGAATTTTATTTCAAGGCTTAATGACTTACATCTATGATAGAGTCTACATGCATTGTTTCGTGCAAGAGGAGTGGTCTGCTCCTTCTCTCTTCATCTATTATCAACCAAATTTTTGAAATTCCACCGCTTTATGCCACATTTTGAAATGCAACTGGGACTACAAAAATCCTCTAATCATTTGAATAAAGTACACGAGTCTTTCCAATGTCTGCTCCCGCTTTTTGATACAAATCACTTACATGTCTACATCGAGCTTTACTTCCACATCTAGGCGTGGAAGCATTTTATAAATTTCTAGTTTATCCCACCTGGATTTTGGAAGTTTAACCGAGAAATGAAATGCTTCTACTTTTTGCTTTGGCATTCGTGTATTTGTTGATGGGGTATATATTGATTCAAAGGATGTTGTTGAGTTTGGGATCACAAGAGGTAGAGGGAAACCTATGCCTAATTCTTGGTTGATATCACGCTTTGTGTATTCTTCTCAATGGAGTAGTAAGAGCCGGAGATGGATGAGATTTTTCCGCCTGTAGATAGTCGGTTTGGATTGCTACCGGTTGATACACCGGGTTGTTCGCCTACTATCTGTAGAGTTGTTATAGTTTGTTAGTAATATTTAAGTTTTAATAAGTTAATTTAAGTTAAGTTTGCAGTCCTTTAGTTAAGTTTGTACTAATGTATCTTGTTTAATATATATGTCTTAGTTTTTTAAGTTGTTGTTTTTATTTAATATACGCTAAAATAAATTCGAAAATAACGTTGATAGATAATTTTAATTTTATTTTAACCTACTTTTTTACTACTTATCAACATCTGGACGACGCCACTGTAGTTTTTATAATACAGTTAGAAAATTCATTAAAATTTTCTAAAAGAAAAAAAAAAATATATATATATTTATATTATATGTCTAATTTAGATTTTAATAAGATTTTAAGTTTATATAATGGAGTAATTAATATTAAATATTGTTTTTATAAAATTATAAGTATGATTGATATTTATAAGTAAAATTTTTGTAATCATTTTCAATACTTAATTATGAATTTGGAATTGATTGTTTTATTGATTTTTGGCACCACAAAAATATAATTATAGCCAAATAACCTACCTCACTTCGATTAGAAATAGGGATCAAGACCTCACTAAATTGTCAATTATGATTAAATAACCAAGCTTTAGCTATTTTGGTCTACATTTCTGAAATACGCAGTTTCAGACGCACTTATAAAAAGAGATTACGATTTAAAAGCTAAATTTTGGTATATACGAGATTGGAAAATTAAATAAGTAGTATATATCTGATCTTACCTCACTTACACTTGCAACATAGCCGATTTTGTAATAAGTTCGATATATTAATTAAGAACTAAGCACCATATTTACAATGCACTAATCAAATATCGTATCTTCCTTATCTCGTGATTAACAACTTAAAATAAAAGAACAAATCGGATGTAGCTACCAATGATTGGAGTGAGTAGGTATTATCACTAAATGTCCTATATCACTACGCAGGCAATTGCCTCCCGATTGCCTCGATGATAGTAGTCCAAATTGTGGTATTATCATTTAAAACGTCCTATTGTCGTAATGAAGCGCACAAGATAAATTGAAAAGGAAAAGTTGAATCATAAGATCGTGAATTATTACAAGTTTA